>JARHVA010002849.1:2207500-2325238 GCA_037957365.1 Torreya grandis
GTTATTACTATAATGTTTTACATTTGTGTTCATGGTATTTTAAAAGTGATCCATGTATATGATGAGTTTTCGACATCCATAAATGCTCATAGGCAAAAAATAAGTCTTTTTAGGCCTAATAGAGATCAAAGATTGGTAACTAGCTATTGAAATGAGATTAAGCAACCTAGGTATGTCCATTGAAAGTATGTCTATATAAAAACCAATAAATGGGATTGGTTTTCATCAATATTAAATTATGATAAGGTTTGAAATAGGGGAAGATATATGATTAATGAAAGGAGTCTCTCATATTTTGATATGGTCACATCCTCAATAAATAGGTACCTACCACTGCTTAAATTAGACATGGCATGGATCTATCAAGATTCATGATATAATGGCTTTGTTCTTACTTTTAAATCAAGTTATAAGTGTTATACAAAATCATATAAAAGATATATAGTGGTTAGAGAAGCATTTGAAGCATTAAATATCGTTTAGAACCATAAAGATCTTTTCTCCAACAAACTTGGTCATGACTCATCATGAAAAAAAAACCTTGTCTTCTAGTGGATCTCTTAGCTAATGAGAAGAAGTTGAAGAATAACTAGAGAAAATGTAGGTTAACTTGTTGATGAAGGGATGGTCTATATTGAATTAAGTGTAGTGGATCATTTATGTAAAGGTGGTATCTCATTTTTATTCTTGGTTAGTGTGTTCTCTCCTCTCTTCTCCCTTTCTCTATATCACCCATACTTTCCATTTATAAGTTCTCTCTCTCAGATTATAGTCTCACAAGGACTCTTTGATATTGAAGAGTAGGGACTCTTATAGATATTATAAAATATGTTCATCTTGATTATGCTAAACCCTATCAAGAATTTTTAATAACTACCTCTTGATGTAATAAAAGACTTTATTTACCTATCTCTTGCCTTGGATCTATGTTGAGTGAGTTACTCATGATGGCATTATGAAGGAGAAACTTCCTCATCCATTGTCCTACTTTCTTACCTTATTTAGGGTATTTTCAAGCTATTTTTATGTCTATATTAGTGTTCTAATTTAACCTAGTCCATGAAACACGTATGCATTGAGATATATTGTGAGTTTGTGTGAGCTAGCATTGTATTCTACAGATCTAGTGTGGGTTGAAGATTATGGGAGTTTCCCCTTTTTATTTGGTGCATCACATTTTAGCCTTATTAGGATCCCTTTTACCCCTTTCTAACACTTTTCTTAGAATTACCATAAGTTTATGTGATCCATCAAGAGGAAACCAACCTTATCCAGAGGTTCAACCCTATTATAGGATACCCATAGCCTAGCATTATTCCCATATTGTGATTGGGAGTGGAGGATCCTAAATAAATCCCCCATAATGGTACAATATCATGTCACAAAAAAGTATAGCACACCTAGTGGGACATAATATATTGTTAACTGGTGAAGAGTTTTGGTGTTCTTTCATCCAATCAACCTTTGGAGGTAAGTGTTCAAACATCAATGGCAACTTTAAGCATCTATCAAATAGTTTTAGTAGCCTAAATAAGTGCCTAATAATAATAATAATATGGTTTTTATAATCAATAATATTTTTATTAGTATTCTTATTCTCTACTTTAACATCACACTTATCAATAAATTTATGCTTGTGTTCCCTCTAAGTGGCCCTCAAATAGCCTATCAGCCCTATCATGGCCTTTTCCCTCATTCCACCCCCTTCATATGACCAAGTTTCTCCTCCTTTGCATTTAAATCAGTACTCTAATTCCCCTTATCAATACCATGATTATCTTGTTAAATCCTTGTCAAGAGTCAATCAAGCATTATTAGTTTATATTGAGTTGATGTTGACCAAATTTGACCCTATAAGTCAAATTGGGACCCCTATAAGTAAAAAAAATATTTTTAGGTGTTTTATGGGTCTAATATTGTGTCATAAGGTGTATTATAGGTCAATCATTTCATGTAACATTAGCCTTAGTCTTGGTTATTTTTAATATTTATGTCTTTTTGAGTCATTTTGGAGGTTAAAATAGAGCATTAAATGAGTTTTACATTTTTCTTGGGAGATGTGAATCTTTCAAAGGATGAATTAATGCCCCATGTGTCCTAATAATTCATAAGTAACCATTTGTAACTAAAAATTGGAGGCTTATTTAGAAAAAAATGTAGTTTTCTTGGAAAAATGAACATTTAATAAGGTGTAAAAAATTTTACAGCCTCCTACAATTAAGGACACTTTATTAGTGTCTTTGTGTCTTCCACACAATTATTCTAATGATTATTCTAGTCATAATCTTAAATAAATGAATAAAATCACTTCTCTCTCCTTCTACTAGGCTTGGCAATAAAAAATGGTCATTAGGTTTGTGCTTAGTACAACCAGTAGGGGAGGTTTCAAGCAAATTGTTCTTAGGTATGTCTTATACACTCAATAAACTTCCATTTTATGTTTATTTGTAGAGGAATGGATTTATGAACCACTCCTAATAATTTGACCTATCCAATTTTCTTGTTAATATGTGCACTCTATAAGTTTTGATTTGGTTTGGGGAAATCTATAAATCCAACTAATAATGTTGTTTCCCGATGATTTTAGCTCTCTCCTCAAATTATCTCCATGCTTGGTTTCATGTTTCATGTTTATTTGATATCTCAAACAACTCACTTTGCAAGAAGGTGTTGATAATAGACTTACACTCCAATTTTACCATTTGTAAAAAGTATATTTCTCTACAATGGATTTAATCCAATGTGGAATGGTGTCTTACTCACTCCAAGGGGGTTAGGACAATATCTTTATTTTAAATTTTCAATCCTCAAAATGATAATTATTGAAGTTGTAGTGCAATTGGATACACAGTCAGCTCTCAGCTCATCCTTAGTCTCAGTCATGACTTGTGGAGGTTATGAGATCATCCATAGAATTATAATGAAAGTATCAAATCCTTGTAATATTTTCAAGCCACATAAGATAGTGAGTTAGGATTTTATATGATACAAGAAATAAGGATTATTGTATTCATGTATAACATTTTCATAATCACCATGAACATGTACCTATAGGTGTCATGAAAGAAGGGTCCAATAATTAAAATGGAGTGTGGGAGCTTGTTTCAAGTTTTGAACATCTTGATGTTTTCATTTGAACACATTTAGTAGAAACCAATTGACTATGAATGAATAATTTCTGGTAAATTGCTCAAATTCATGCTTACTACCTACATATAACTCAAAATGCATCTATAGAATCCTTGATAAGTGTTTTAGTATTTTAGAATGTAAATTATACATTTAGAAACTTTGGTGAGGGTCTAAAGTAAATAATAAACACATATGTCTTTCTCACCACCTATAATTCCACACATACTGCCTACATAGTGGAATAACCACCTACATGTGGCTTAATAGAGAACCAAGAGTACTTGTATGAAGAAGGATGTAATAATAGATATAACTCTTTTATGTCCTAATGTGAATAAAACTTCATGATAGAATTAATTTTAAATCTAGGTTGGAAAATATAAGTGGGGATATTCCAAAATTAATGACTATGGAATTCAAAGATCAAATCCTCAAAAGTAGAAAACAAAGTTCCTTGATGTTTTGTTGATATATTATAATAGGGGTACTAAGGTATTTGAGGAATCTTGATGACTAACATATTAGTATCTATATAGTAAAATATATAAGAAAAATATGGAGGGTAGAGGATTAGTGGAAGATGGAAGTTGAAGGTCTCCAAGTTTCCCTTTTTATACACTAAGCTTAGTTAATAACATCTATAGGCTTGAAGCTCTAAAGGTCTCTAGCACCCAATGTTGTAGTAAAGGAATACCTTTATGATGTAATTAATTTATATATTAAAATTAATCTCAAGGATCATAAATACCATAAACATAGATTGATATGAACTTTTGAGAGTCTAAAGACACCTACAAGACCCCACACAATCAACTGTAGTTGATTATGAGGGGTAGAGAGTAAGAAAGTTAGGATTATTGATGTGGACTTAGTCCAAAAAATAATACACATGTAAAAACCATTGTTTAATTAACTTAAATATTAAAGTATGGTATTTAAAAATTATTATCATGTCTAACTAACTCAACATGTACCTACATGTCATCCTTTGGCCAAAAGAATAGGGTAACACAGTCAATTGTCTATGAATGGTCTTAAGAACAACCCAACTTAAAGGTGTGATATGGAATAGAGAATGAATGAAAATAGTTATTTAAATATTCAAGTAAGGAAAAAACATTTTATACCAAAGTCTTAAACACACAAGCATTACCTACAGGCTCACTTTTCTTGAGCAGGCGGGATCAACCTACCAATCAGGCCCAACTGAGTAAGGGTATGTTCCAAGGTGAAAGAATGAGTTATAAATAATTATGAATATTTGAAATGTTATAAACATGGTTTAATTTTCATCTCAAATTACTATTAGGCAAGGAGGAATAACATAGGACCTTTTCAAATGCAATACATAGCCTATACTCTAAACACTACACATAGTCTGCCTTCAAATAGTCCACCTTGGAGATATAAGGAGTTTGGGGATAAAATGGCTTGAGAAAAGGATAAAAATTGGTGTATATGGTATAAATCACTTTTAAAACCCTCTTAAACATTAAAACTATCTGAGTAGAAAGGGGAAGTACCCTATGTTTTGTCTCAAATAGAGGGTACTTCCCTTGATGCACAAACTGGTAGTTTTGGAGAATGGAGACAATAGGATGAGTTATGACCTATTTATAAATTTTTAATAAGGTTTAAAAATTTTAAACACACCCAGGTAAAACATGGAAACCTCTCATATAGGGAGGAATCCCAATAAGATGGTCTAGACCCTCAAACATTTAGGTAGGCCTACTAGGCAAGTCTTAAGACTAGATTTCAAATGAGAGGTCACCTTCAATTATAGAATGAGATAAGATTTATAAAAAAAATTTAACATGTTTATAGGATTAATTTTGAAATTTATGAACTATTTAAATGTAGGTAAGTCACAAGGAAAGCCACTTTTGGCTTAAAGCTACATTAGACTTGTGAAAAGTGTGAAAACAAGCTCGATAGGGTAACTTCAAATGATCACATCCTTCATGAGGCTTTGTATGGAGACTCAAGGGGATATGATTATTTGGATAAGGTCCTAAAAAACCATTTTTTCATTATTTTTATTTTCCAATGTTCCATCTTTATTAACAAACCTTAAGGGCTTAAACTATCTAAAACCCTCTTTAACCCTTAGTCTTGACCCAATGAAAGAAATGAAAAAGATAATGCACAAAAATGGAATAGTTTTCCTACAGAAAGGATTATATTTTGTATAATACTCAGTCAATATTCCTACCATTAGGATGAGTTATATGAAATATGTATAGATAAGGTACAAAATTACTTTCCCTAACTATTTTGTGCATTGTACAGGTTCTAAGAGGTTTCAAGAGATGAAATAAAATTTGGAAGGAAGATTGAGACTTAAGATAACTCCCCATGTCCATTTTATTCCTTTGAAAAACTCCTAAGTGTTTATATAAGATATCTCATCTTAGCCATTTAGAAATGGCATAGTGAATAAGATGCTGAGAAGTGTGAGAACTTTAAATGGAAGCCTTTTTAAGGTGTACCTAAACAATATAAATCCATGGAGGGTTTTTACAAGTGTCATCCACTCCATTATATGGATTCTAATGGAAAATTTAATCCTTTTTACAAGTGTTTAAGGTGTGTGAAAGAGGAGTTTTCTTTAACTTCATATAGTGATGGCTCACTTTTAGAAGATTCTAGATGATTATGACTACAACCAATGCATGGAGAGGCATGGTTGAAACCCTTCCATCTCAGTAAAATCATTAGACCTATCCCTATTCAGTTTTGGGCTGTTAAAATAAGGATAAATCATGAAGGCAATTTTTTGAGATAGCAAAGGGAATTTCATGTGACATTTCAAGATTTTCATGCCTTGAATTGACACTTATACTTCTTGATTTTGGATGATCAATTTCACACTCTCTTCCCATGAACATGTAACTCTTATCAACATGACAAGTGTCCTTGTTACCTTTTGACTTATCTATTCTCTTATCTCTCTAAAGTTATCTAAGAACTAGCCATTTTAGACTTTTTAAGCTATGATCCACCTGAGTATGGCAAATCCCTACTCATTTTCATACCATTAGATCAATAAAGACTACTAATTTTACCTATTATATTTTTATTTATAGTGTGTTTACTTTAATTATGGATATTTCTTAGTGATGAATATAGTTTCCTTAGCATTATTGTCTCATTCTCTCACCTATTTGTAGCTTCTTCTTGTAGGTCATATGAAGTGTTTTATGAAGTGTCAAGGTTGAGTGAGTTATCCTATTCAATAGTGTCATTAGAGACCTCTTGTCTAGTCTTCCTAGCCTAAAAATTAACCATAACCTCATAATGAAATATTGATGTGAGAGGATTCAAATAAGAGAAGTGTATGTCTAGTTAGTCCCTTGTTCTCATGTGTAACATGCATTGGTTGGTAGTCATAAACTAATTTAATGTATCACCTCATTTAGGATAGTTTAATTTTAGTTTTCTTTCCATTTTACCTCACAATCTTAAATGTAGTAGTGGTATACAAGTGATACATCAAGGGAGATATACCTATCTAGAGATTCACCTCATTATTAGTCTACCCATAGTGTAGAGGTGTTTTAATTATGCCACTTGGATGAGGAGAGATGAGACATCTCCTCAAAGGGTGAAAATCCAAGTGACAATAGTTGATAAGAGAGATTGGTAGGGGTTTGTATTTTTATCTAGTCATCCCTATATATGTTCTACAAGAGGAAAAGAGTGTTCTTTAGTTGTTCAAGAATAGATGATTAGTTTGTGAGGGTAAATGGTGGTCATCTTGTAAAAATGAGGACATAACAATGATGAGAATCATGATCCAGAACATGGATAGTATTTTGATATCTTATGAAGATCGATAAGCTCATTTGGATCAGTCTTATGTGTCTTCTTCACTTCAAGAGCCTCAAGTTCCTAGTTATCCCTTTAGTCAACCTTGTTGAATTCCATCCTTGTCAAAAGTTAGAGAGGCAATAATGGATCAAGAAAAATTAATCATGAAAATTAATGAGGGGGTTAAGCATGGATAAGAAACCCCATTCATACCATGTATGGGATAAGAATCTTCTTTCAAGATTTTTGGAATATGTGGGAACTAATTAAGGAAGCTGACTATCCACATGTTTAACAACAATAATTGAAAAGGTGGGTGTTCTTCATTAAAAAAGTGTTTGAGTAGTGGGAGAAAGAGTATGTCAAACATGAGCTAATTAGTTTGGCCTCTCCTACCCCTACATCCATTCCCACTTAAGAATATGAAGTCATTCCATCATGGATCTTAAATAACACATTTGACCTTGGCTATGTAATCCTCTCACTTATGAGGCTACCCTCTATTATAACCATTCAAAATGAAGAAAAATTTTCTATTCCATACTCATTTACATCATGAAAATTAGTTTACAAGGGCATAAAGAAGAAGGAGGTATTGGTTGTGGATGTCCAAGAACTAGTTGAAGAGCCACCAAATAAGCCATTCAAAGTCCCTAACTAGAAGGATACCCTCCTAAGATGCAAGTAAGGTGAACTTATTCACCCTCACACCATCTACCTCTGGGATACAAAACTTATTTTACAAAGGATAGAGGAGGAGATTGTAATCATAGGTGAGCTTGAAGAGGATAATTCAAGTGTCTATGATGAGGAGATCATAATAGGTACCCAATTAATTTAAAAGGGGAAGAATTAGGTTTAAAACAACCTTATTGGTATGGGTTTGACATTAATGAACTAGATCCTAATGAGGACAATCCTCAAGTTGAAAATAGAGTAGAATTTGAATGGAATACTAAATTTCCATTCGACATAGATCAAGAAGAAGATTAGAACTAGGTGTTTGAGGTTGGTCCACTTCAAGATGAGGTGTTAGTTGAGGATATACCTGATATGTTCAAGTAAGAGGAAAGCATATTAGAGCTTGAGCAAGATAGGTATGATATTTCATACCTTGGGTGGTTAAGTTAACCATTATTTATAGTTGAAGATCAAGATGAAATATTGAGTGAGGTTGATGAAAGAGACATCTCAAATGCTCAAGAAATGTAGTTTGATGAATATATTAGTGAAAAATTTAAAGGGTTGTGGCATCAATTTAATTCCATAACCAAATATTAAGAAGAGATTAAGGGACATGTGCTTCTTTCAAGAACCTATGAGGATGTTGATCTAAGCATGATCAGTCCTAATTTACACAAGGATAAGGGGGAAGGATATGGTCTTTTTGAACCATCAAGTGAACCAAGTATAGTTTCTCTAAAGAGCCTAAATGAAGTCTTCAAGTAGGGTTTTCTCAAGGGTGATGAGTAACATCAAACAAGTGCTCCTCCTATAGTCCAACATGAACCAAGCTTGGAAGACTTGGACTAGTATGACTACATTAGAGACATGTTTGTTCCATTTCATCCAATGGAAAGCACATCAAAAGGATTATCCATCAATCTACTTAGTTCACCATTTCTAGTACCTCCAAAGCAAGGTATTTTTCATCTTGGTTCATTAAAAGTGAATGATACTAAAAGTTTCCCATTTGAACTAAGATGAAGGTTCTTATAAATTATTGTAAAATATTGTATATATTAGAGTAAATTTCATGCTTTCCTCTAAGTGCCTTTGTGCACATTTATTTAGTAATGTTGTTTTTTCTTTCTTCTAAGTGCCTATGTGAACTTTCATTTATTTTTTTTATTTCTATTATCCTTATTGATTTAAGAGGAAGTTTTGGAAAGGGACAACCTTACTCAGTTTTAGATCAACTTATGAATCCATGCCTAATGGATTAAACAAGGCAACCAATCTAAGTTCTTAAGCATAGCAGACATGTTTCCCTATGAGTCATGAAAGATGCTAGCCAAATTTTGTCCATATACCAAGATTTTACTTGGATAGAGAACTTAAGCAGATTTCCTAATCCATAAATGATCAAAAGATGGCAAAATCAAGATTTGAAGAGCCAAATCATCTCAAACATCATGAATAAATGGACTGGCTATCTTGATTATGCATTTTATAAGTATGCTTATGAATCCTCTTATATGTAAAGGATTACATAAACATGAGGTTATTCATGCCTTGAAAATTATCTACAAATTTTATGACTTGATGAGTTGTCTATATCAAGATACAAGCATTTAAAGTGAAAAAAGTAAAATGAGATGTGCCCAGGGGTATCAAGTTAAAGTTGTGGAAAATATCCATTTGAATTAAAATTTTCTAAGGATTAATGCATAAATGATAAGTGCAAATATATCAGGTGCCCATATAAAGATCTAATGGCATGCGATGACTGATAAAGCTAATGGATCTAAGTAGATCCAATGACATGCATTAAATCATGTGATAGAAGATCAATGGTGAGCATCAAGACAAAAGGTCATTAAATCTCAAAGACAAATGAATAGTTTCTAAGTGTCATGATTATGGTAACTTCTAGGTAAATAAATGGTACATGTTCAATTCATTCAAAGGAATATCGATGGTGCCTGAAAAATCAAATCAAATGGTGTTCATCCAATAATAGGGATATTAATATATAGTGAGCAAGATGTCAAAGAGTGAGCATATCTTGGGGATGAATGTAAAGTTACCACATGGCATAATTGAATAAATGAATGGACTAACTACAAGATCTTGAGGATCAATGAAAATAAGATAAGTGTCATAATGTCAAGGACTTTGATTGAAATCAATGGCCAATGTCAAAAGTCAAAATATAGGGACTTCATAAAGAATAAATGTGACCTAGGTTAAACTAAATTAGATATCTTGAATGGCCACCATTAAAGCTTAGTTTGGACCTAGTATGAGGGTTTAGAACTTGTAGACCTTGTTCATTGAGATTACAGTAATGTTTACAACTATGTTCAAGGTATTTTAGAAGTGATCCATGTATATGATGAATTCTTAGCTTTCATAAATGCTTAGAGGAAAAAATAGGTCTTTATAGTCCTAATAAAGATCAAATATGGGAAACTAGCTATTGGAATGAGATCAAACAACCTGGGTATCTCCATTATACTTATGGCTATATGAAAAAAAATGGGATTGGTTTTCATCTATATTTAACCTATGACCAAGTTTAAAATAGGGGTATATTTATGATTAATGAAAGGAGTGTCTCATTTTTTGATATGGTCACATCCTTGATAAATAAGTACCTACCACCACTTAAAGTAGACATGGCATGGCTCTATCAAGATTAAAGATATAAGGGATTTGTCCTTAGGGTGAAAGTAAGTGGGAAGCAACGTAGAAGATCAGAGCAAAGAGATTTATTGGTTAGAGAAGTAGTTAGAGAATTAAATAGTATTTAGAGCCATAAAGATCTTTTCTCTAATAGACTTAGTCGTGACTCATCATGCAAAATAAATCCTTGTATTCTAGTGGATCTCTTAGCTAATGAGAAGAAATTGAAAGATAATTAGAGAAAATGTAGTAGCTATTGATGAAGGGCTAGTTCAAATTGGATTAAGTGTAGTGGAGCATTCATTGAAAGGTGGAAGTTCATTGATTGTTCTTGGTTAGTATGTTCCTTCTTCTCTCTTATCCCTTTCTCTATATCACCCATTCTTTCCATTTGTAATCTCTCTCTTGGATTTCAGACTCCCAAAAAGACTCTTTGATATTGAAGAGCAAGGGACTCTCTGAGATACTGTAAAATATGCTCATCTTTATTAGGCTAAACCATGTTAATAATTTTTAAGAACTACCTCTTGATGCAATAGAAGACTTTCTTTACCTATCTCTTGTCTTGGATCTATGTTGAGTGAGTTGTGCATGGTGTAATTTTGAAGGAGAATCTTCCTCATCCATTATCTTCCTTTATGACCTCCTTTAGGGTGTTATCAAGCTATTTATAAGTTTGGATTACTATTCTACTTGAACCTAGTCCATGAAACTCTTATGCACTAGGCTAGATTGTGAGGTTGTGTGAACTAAAATTATCTTCTACAGATCTAGTGTGGGTTCAAGCTTATGGGAGTTTCCCATTTTTATTTAGTACATCACCTTTTAGCCTTATTAAGATCCCTTTTGCTCCTTTATAACCTTTTTCTCAGAAGTAGTTTAGTTTAGGTGATCCATCAAGAGGAATTTGGCCTTCTTAGGAGGTTCAACCCTATTATAGGATACCCATAGTCTGGGGTTGTTCTCATATTGTGACTAGGAGTGGAGGAGCCTAAAAAACTCTCCCAAAAGGGTGAAATCTCATGTCATAATAGTAATCATTATTTGTATTATGTGAATGGAAATAATGAGATTTAGGATTTATGTTTCTTGCATCATATAATACTATTTGGATTTAGTGAATGTTGAAGTCTACTTTGAAAATCTAAATGAAAATTATCAGATTATATTTTTAGATAATAGGAGCTAGTTATATTGGTATGCCATTAGTAAACTTATATACCTATCCCCTAATATTGTATGATAGTCATGATTAAGTATCAAATAGTTGAACATTTGAATCAATTTTTTAGACTTGATTTATATAATGAAAACTTTGGACAAAGTGATGTTGTAGCTAAAACATTGTCATTTCACTATACTTTCTAGTTTACATGTGTATGTCAATTTCATAATAGATAAGGGATTGGATTCCATGGTATACATGATTACTTCATGTTTTAGTGATTATACACTTAGGTTTCAATTGATGTGTTGATGTTTTTACTATTATCATCTACCCCTCTATGAAGAGTAGGGCCACTCCTAGTGGGGAGGTGTGTAGGAGACCATTGGTTTATGGTTTGAGGTAAGGCACTTAGATTATGTTCTCCCTCTATCAGTTGATTCAACCATTGGGATTATACTCTATCTATATTTATGGATCATTAATTGATATGAAGCTCTTTTTGTATTATTATACACATTATATTGTATATTTGAGTTTTTACTCTATTTTAAATTATTATTTCATGGATGTTAAACATAGTAGTGGTTGTATAATTTGTAAATTATTATGAAATTATAAAAAAAGTGGCTGTAAACTTCTTTATGGATTAAATGTGGATTATATCATTATTTATTTTACTTGATTCTTCCTATTATGCTTTTATTAAAATATATTCATCTTAAAATCTGATTATATTGTTTGAAAACTAGATGGATCAACTTATTATCTAGTGGGTTAATATATTAATGCATTTATTGCCTTAGATATATTTATTAGTCAAAAATTATTGTTCAAAAATTTATAAATTTTTTTTTAGTAATTTATGTGATCAATAAAATATTAGCATAATTTTTGGTTAACCTAGTGGGGTTGTAACGATGTGGTACTAAAGTGAAGGTTTACTACTTGGATATAATATGTCTACTAATGTAAATCTATTCTCATAATTTTTGAAGAGGAGAATGGAATGAGGTAGATCAATTGGTGAGAGAAATTAAAATGCAAACCCTCAAGCTAGTCTTAATTAGCTATCAATATAATAAGATTAAAAACTCGATCAAAAACTCATTATAATAAATGACATGATAAATAATAGTAGATCTAGAGCAAGAAGTTCATAGACCTAAAGAATAAGATGAATAAGAAGTTCTATAAGAATAACTTGAATGATAGGAAGTTCCTCAGGAGTAGGGGCATGAGGAAGGTCACCAAGTGGCTAAAGCTTAAGTAGTTTCAAAGCTTGCACATGTCATAAAGAAAGTGAACCCACCCAAATTTGATGGTGTGGCGTTAGGTGATGGAGTTGAATCTTGGCTCATATAAATGGAAAATTATTTCAAGTTTATAAATTATTATAAGGTGACTAAGGCTATGTGGTGAGCTTACCAATTGGTTGGTGAAGAAATAACTTGATGGGCTAATAATAATCTTGAGATGAACCTTGATTCCATTACTACCACATGGGACCAATTTGTGACTCTTTTCAGAGCATGGTGGCTAGATAAAATATATTTGATCATAAATTGATAGATTAATATAATATAAAGCAAGGTGAATTATAAATTAATAAATACTAGGAACAATTCACAAATATCTTGAAGTATATTCCATAGTATCATAAATATGAAAATTTCTAGATTAGGAAATTCATTATGGGATTGAAACCCAAAATTGGGTGTGAAGTGAATGTGTGTGGACCATCCACCATGGATCAAGTATTTTGATAAGTTATTAAATTAGGATTAAAAGCTTAAATCACTATAAAAATTTATAAAAATAATTGAAAATGAGTTTGGTAGTTCCAAGACATCTTTTAATAAGAATAACTTCAATAACCAGTTCAATAGTCAAAATGAGAGATTCAATAATGTTTCTTAGGATAGGAAACTAGGAGTTAATTTTAGAGAAGGATTTAAAGGTGTTAATTAGGGTGAGATAAAATGGGAACCTAGAGGATGTTTTAATAATGGAGGAGATCATTATGACAAAGATTACCCTTAATGGAATATAGAGGATAGAAACATGAATACATCTATTTCTACATAACAATAGGCAACCTTTTATTAGCATATTCATGAAATAGTGGATAATCCTCAATAAAAATTCCAAGCCTCTCCCATATTAGTATTATTCACTTTTTTAGACATATTAGTACTATTTTTACATATACAAGAGATACTTAATGTTGTGTTTCTCCTATAATGCTAAGTAAAATATCTAGGAAAGTTAGTTTTATGGAAAATGCTTGGTTAGTTCAGTAAAAGAATGAGTCTAAGGTCAAGGTTGGTAGAAGTATTATGGAGGATAAAAATAAATTACCATAATTCAACATGTTCGTTAATATTTATGAATCACCATAAGGGTCATATGATGTGATCTCAGGAGTGAATTGACTCTCTAAGAACAAATCCAAATTTGACTCTTTCCTTAAAAGGGTTGAGTGTTTGGATTATTTGGGAAGTAAAAACCAAATATAAGGAGATTAGAGAGATTTTAAACTCAAGAAAATTTTAGCCATTCATTTGAAAAATTATCAACAAAATGGATGTCAAGCATTCCTAGTCCACATCAATAAAATTGGTGAAGCTAAAGAACCCAATTTGGAACCCTATCCTTTTCTACAAGAATTTCAAGTTGTTTTTCTAGATAAGTTACATGGTTTATATCCTAAAAGGGAATTTTATTTCACTACTGATATCTTTATATTATTATAATTGCAATCCAAGACTCCTTACAAAATAACAATAATTGAGTTAATGGTGTAACTTCAAGAGATGTTGGATAAAGGATTGATTTGTCTAGGTATTTCACAATGGGGTGAGACTATACTCTATAAAAAATAAGGATGTAACACTTCATATATTCATTGAATATGACATTATTAAAAAAAATGATCAAGAATATTATCCTTTACCTTGTATTGACAATCTTTTTGATAAAATGTGTGGTGAAACAATCTTTTCAAAGATTGATATTCATGTTGGGTACCATCACCTAAGAATTCAAGAGGAATATATTTCCAAAAAAAATTCAAGACTCATTATGGTAATTAAAAGTTCACATTACTTCCTTTTAGATTAAGAAATGCACCTATAACATTCATGAATCTTATGAACATTGTGTTCAGATATTACCTTGATCAGTTTGTGCTAGTTTTTTTGGATGATATTCTTATTTATTGAAAAATTGAAGAAGAGCATGTTAATCACTTTCATTTGGTATTTTAATGGTTATGGAAGTATAATATCTATGTAAATTTTTCCTAATGTGATTTATTTCAAAGAAGAGTACAATACTTGGGGTGCATTATCTCAATATATGGAACTTTAGTGGATCCATCTAAGATTAGATCCATTATGGATTGGTTAGCACCCATAAATGTGAATGAGGTATGTAGTTTAATGTTTTTAGTAAGGTACTAAAAAAATTTTTTACCAAATTTCTCCAAGATAGCTAATCTTATTACCTCTCTTCGACAAAAAGAGAAACATTTTTTGTGGTATGATAAGTGCAAGTAAGCCTTTTAGGCTATGAAATAGAGGTTTACTTCATCACCTAAGTTATAGATTATATATTTGAATGACATTTTATAGTTATAACAAATGCATAAAGATATTGTTTAGGATTAGTTATTGTGTAGGATGGTTCAATTGTGGCCTATGAATCAATAACATTGAATCTATATGAGGCAAATTACTACCCTCATAACCTAGAATTCACTACCATAGTCCATGCCTTATAAGTTCGGAGGCATTATCTATTGGGAAAGAATTTTGAAATTAAAAATAATAAATTAGGTCTCAATTACATACTCACCCAACCTAACCTTAATTCTTGTCAAAGGCATTGGTTAGAAATTCTATCATATTATGATTTCAGCGTTAAATACATTAAGGGTAAATAAAATAAAGTTAAAAATACCCTTAGTTTTATAATGTAAATCACAAATTTGGATATAATAAGAAGTAATTTTAGAGACCAAGTAATAAAATTCTCACCTAGATTAATTTTATGAATAGGTTAAGAAAACTTTGGCTAAGAATTATCAGGATCATAGATACCAAGGTTTTCATTTTTAGAATGATGGGATTTTGAGGTACAAATGTAGAATATATGTGTCAAATAGGTAAAATTTGGGGAATATTATATTAAATTAATTGTACAATGATCCATATTAAATTCCACCTAGAGTAACTAAGATTTTAGAAGAGTTAAAATCATTGTATTTCTAGAAGGGAATTAATAAGGAAGTAATTGATTTTGTAGCTAGATGTTTGGAATGCTAGTGAGTTAACACTGAACACGTGTCATCTATTAGGTTATTCTACCCATATTTCATATTATAATGGAAGTGTAAATTTATTAGCATGTATTTTTTACAAGGTTTGACTATGTCCATAAACCATCATGACATGATCTTGGTAGTTATGGATAAAATTACCAAGGTAACTCACTTCATTCTAGGTAATTTGATAGATGATGCACTGATGTTTGACAAGAATTTTGTGAAATAACCTTATAGATTGCATGGATTTATAGAAAATATTATTTTATTTAAGAAGAAAACTAAACTTCAATACAACTTACCATCTATAAAAAAAATGAGAAAACAAAGATAATCAATCAAATTTTAGAGTATATTTTGAGGATGTATTGTATGGACCATAAATACAAGTGGGAATAATACCTACCATTTTTTGAATTTGATTAAAATGACTCATGCCAATCAAATATAAAAAAATGGCTCCTTTCAAGGAAATAAATGGTAGAGGTGTAAAACACCAATCAATTGGGGTAAATCAGAAGATAGAGTGGTATTTGAACCTAATATGCTTGTATAAATGGAAGAGTAAGTAAAATTAATAAGGTGGAGACTATTTGAATCCAATGGTAGGTAGAAAATTTATGTTGATTTTAAAATATTATCAAGGTAGTCTTAGGTTGGAAATAATTTTTTTCTATAGGTCAAACCCCAAAAGAGTACAATAAAGTTTGGAAGATCAAAAAAGATATCACAAAGATATGTTTGAACCTTAGAATTTATAGAAGTGATTAATCCTATAGTGTATATACTTTCATTGACACCAAATATAGCTCAAATGCATAATGTTTTTTTGTGTATCTTATTTTGAGAATTATATTGCTAATCCTACACATGTTTTGGATTGGAATGAATTATAGGTTCGGGATATAGGGCTGGTCACAATAGAAACAATTAGAATAATTAATACTCATAAGTTTATCTTGTGTAATAGATAAGTATCACTATGGAACATCAAGTGGACCAATATTATGAGGATAATGCTACATGGGAGGACTATGAGGAATTATTTAGGTTGGTTCCTCATTTATTCAAATAATGTTTATGTAAAACATTAGTTATATTTTGTTAAACATTATTTATATTTTTAGAACTATTATTGAAACAAATTCATTGGGTTGATGACCTATTTTAGGTGGTAAGGATGTCACATCTACTTTACTTTACAAAATATTTAAGCTTTAATAGTAGATTTTGAGATTGTCAATTTATAGTTTTGATTTTATGTCTGATTTGGATATACATATGTAATATGGGTGATAGTTATGTTATTTATTTTCATGATCAATATGTTGTTGGATAGTAATTATATATGTTTTATTATGATTTATAATCATAATGATTAATTTAATTTGTAGATTATTTGCATTCAATAGTTTATTTATGGTTATATGCTATTGATTTTGTAGATAATCTTAAACTAACTACCTATTTATTTAATTGAGGTTGTTGTAGGTCTATTCCATCCTCATATGTAGTATATAGGGAGAGTATCACTAGAGTGGTTGGGGGGGGGGGGGGGGGGGGGTGGGTTACATAATTCCATTTGGGGTTAATATAATTCCTTTGAACATACACACACCACATCTAGTGTTTGAATGAAATGGATACTATTTGCATTGGCTATTTGGAAAAATATGAGTCTTGTTGGCATTGATGAATTTAACATTTGTCATGATTTTTTAGCATGTGAAATGTTTACACTAACTATATGTGTTATTAAATATTCTTAGGAATGTTATTGACCTTTTTGGGTTGCTTAATATTTATTGTTAGTTATGATTTGAAAATGTGACTACATTATAGCTATTAAAGTTGAAATTGTTATCACACTAAATTGTACCCTTAAGGAGGTTGTTAAAGCCTCCTCACTTATGAGATATAATGGATACACTTATAGGATATGGGTGGCCTAATTAATGAAATGAATCTATAGATAGGGCTAGCTCCCTTAATACTTCACCTTGAAACTATAAACTAAGCCTATTACTTATTAAGAAAAGGGTAAGAGATAACTAAAAATAACCTAACTAAGGAGGTGATGCACCATATTTGTTTACCACTACCACACATTTGAATATATATAATGAACATAGAGATAACATATTCATAAACTACTCCTAATCTACTCCTCTTAAATTAGGATTGCAATATGAAGGTGGTAGATGATGATTGGGCTAAGATAGATGATTTTAAATATGTTTTAAGATACTAATGGAAAATTTCCTCACTTAACCTTCACAAGACTACTTAAACACTCCATATGACCTGAAAGAGTGATTTTAGATTTAATATAGGTGAGAGAATGAGACAACATGTCAAGGAGAACTGAATCAACACTAGATAATATTAATCATTCACACACAAACACTAGAATTTAGTCATAAGAGAAGGCAAAACCAACTTTTATATTTTTTAAATGGATTTGAAAATGAGTAGGTATTATCCACACTTAAGTGGAGGATCCATTACAATTCTAAAATTAGGTGTACATATAGGAGAAAGAAGAGAGAGAGAAAATAGGTGTCAAGAACCAATGATGTCTACCAAGTACTCATAAAACAAGTTACAAAAAATAAAAGATGATAATAAATAGTCATGAAACTATATTAAACATGTTTCCACTTAATTTTATCTTAACTTGATCAAGGTGGCATAGGTGTTTTGTTTTGTTTTGTTTGATGGTTCATTCTTGAGCTCTTTAAACTACCCCTTATGATTCATTAGGAAATTAAAAATAATCTTATTTGAGTCTAAATAATAATTATCTCATTATAAACATATTTAAGATCCATAACCCATCATATTTACACATCTATTCTATAATTTCATTCACAACTCTTGCATTTGTTTTCTAGGGAGGGTTATTCTTTGTATCCATATTTTGACACAAAGATGCATGTTTTGAAATATTAACAATAATTATATGAAAAATAAAATAATATTTGAGTGCCATTTATATCATTCCATATTAACCTAAAATTTTAGGACTAAACTCCCAATGTAGACATACTAACCCAACACCCATCTTTCCCAATTAGGCCTAATTAAGCCTTAAAAAAGCACATAATACTAGAGATCATACAATACCATACATTAATTATATAAAACTAAAAAAATAATATAATCCACATTAAATAATTTTTTATGGAAAATTTTCACTCAATTCCAAGATTATAACTTGAGTTATGCAAAATGCAAGTTTTTAATCCCTAGGTTGGTTTTAACACATGCCTAAGTAGGTTGAGAGAAAATAAAAAGGCATGGGGAGAGTTTTAAGCCATTTAAAATATTTTTGAGACCTATTTGAGGTATAACCTATATTTTATAAATTCCCCCAATAGTTTTTTCCCTTGAACACTCTATGTACCTTCTCAACATACCATGTTTTCTAAAGTTATGTATTCATTTAGGATTGTCAAATGAGTTATGAGTTTTCCTTGTTATTTTAAGCAACCTATATGCATATTAAAAATATAAAAATATATCTCATGGATACATAAAACCTTTCTTGTTCATCCAAACCCTAATCTCAATGCAAATATTGCATACCTTAATCAATTCTTGGAAGTAAAGTTATGATTCTCTTAATAGGCCTATATGTGCACACTTGGATTTATTGACTGTATTTGTTCACTAAATTTAACTATTTTAGTTGATTTACATTTATTTATCATGTTATCAAATATATATACCTTATCCTTTATTTCATACCTTTGACACTCTTGGTCTTCCATTTAATACCAAAAAATTGGCCATTTCTTCATTTAGGCTATGACAAGACTGTAGGTGTTCATTGGACTAAAATATCTTCCTTTATTTTGTTAAAACTAATATAAAAATATTATTTGGTTTTATTATACCTATGAAATCCTTGTTCCTCATGTTTAAAACTTATATTTACATCCCTTCCTTTAAATTTAGGCAAAATTGCCCCTTGGTTTTAGATGCTCTTTTAGGTCTATCACCCTACCAATGCTTGCCATTATACTTATCTTGACCATTTATTATTATTCATTGGATTAAAAAAATTTAAACATGCTCAAATACTTATCACACCACTTATGATCATTATACCTCACATTGATACATGTGTTACCTAATCTACATACCATCTTCATATAAACCTGTAGGTATTACCTTATTCAAGCTTAGATCATTTGAAGAAGATTAAAGATGGTTTTGAAATCTATCAGATTATATTAGGAAAATTTTATATTATTTGAAAACTATGATAAACTAATTCACTCTACTGATTTCCTCAATTCTATACTTTCACAACCATATTGACTTCTTATGTATCTTGTGAGCCTAAAGAAGCTTTCCTTCTTGAATTCAACCTTCTTTCAATATCTTTATCAATGATGATCATGGGTATTTTCAAGTTTTTTTAGAGATAATGAATGTATAATACACTTTTATATGATGTTACAAACCCTTACTTGAGGTTTATGTCCCTTGCGACATGGTTGTGGCATGCCTTTAAAACTATGTATCTATCACTGGAACTTGTGTGTTAAAGCATTATAATAAGATATATTGTAGTCACCATGGATTGAAAGGACTGGTATAAATATTTTTTAGGTATATTAGGACTAATTTGGAATTTAATGATCATTTCATCATGTATTTTACCTTTGTTTGGGCTTGAATATTTCTTTCCTATTTTGGCAATTAACTCAATCCTATTGTGTTCATATTTGAGGCTCTTCTTGGCCATTATAACATGTTAAAAACTTATATAAGTATAAATAATATATAATAGGAACTAAAACAAATATTATAACTATATTAAACTATCTCCATGAGTGAAAATACATCAAACCAAAAATCCTACCTATTGGACCAAGAATCATCCAAAACAATGAGGTTTACTATATGGTACAAGTTTGATGAATGGAATATTACCATAAGTTAGAATTTTAATAGATTATATGACTCATAAAATACATATTTAAATAATTTTCATTCATTAATATAATCCCACAATGCTATAGAAGGAGAAAATTGACCTTGTGGGGTTTTACAAGGGTTTTTTACACCTTTTTTGTTAATGATTGTTCATAAAGAATAGATAATATAACCTAAAAATAATGTATGTAATATTAAGTTCATAAAGGGACCTATCTACCCATAATATAATTTGAACCAAATCACCTTCTCCTTCTTGAACCATTGATAAGAAAACTACTTTCTTAACCTTATGAAGGAGGTCTTTAACCTGATAGAATAATGACATAGGTTGTAGCCTTTCTCTTGTATTTTCATTCTTGTTATGCATTATTTTAACATATATAAACATTGGGTAGGCCTTGTAATGGGGTTAGGATACCACCTCAATCTTTAATAACTCTCAAAGATATGCCCATACACCTTTTCTCTTTGGGAAACCTATATATTCTACCAAGAAACACTATTGCAACCATGGACTAGGTACTAATGGTGATATCCTAACATATATGGTGCTAATGTAATGTTTCAAGATCATTATCACCTTATTTTACCTATGATTTATCATCATCATATTTCTTGAACATTATAAATAAGGGATAAGAAGTTACAAAGATTGTTCAATGTTGGATAAATAATTTCAAGACACTTTGGACAAGATGTATGACCAAGTACATATCATCATCTTACACACATGTCAAATGTATTGAAAAACCCCTAGCTAATGATATAAAACTTCACATTTTATCCCTCTTAGTAAGTCTCATCTCAACATTTGAATAGACCCTAAGACTAAAGCAAATGAAATACCTTAAGCTTATCAAAACTATTTTAATTTATTCTAAACACATTATAAATGGCCACCTTGAATAAAATTTGATAGCAAAACTAAGTAAATTGACTTCACTTCCAACTAGGACGTTCTAGGAGACCCTAAAATCTACTAATAACCCTACAAGGTTTATCACCATGAGATCCATTACGCCCAAGAAAAATCACTTCATATGATTATCAACAAGGTTAGGAACATTATAAATAATTTTTTTAATGTTATTCACATATGGTAGCCAATTTTAGCTAACATGAAATTTATATATCTTTTTTAGTTTCCTGATTATCTTGATTAGTTACCATATGGCCCATTTTGGTGACAATGCATAGGAGTCTAAAAGAGGTATAATAGCCAAAATTAAGTTGATTTAATAGAGTTAAAATCTTTAGATGTTATTTAAATTTAAATGCATTGGCATATATATACATTTTGAAGTTGAATGGCAAAAAGTTAGGTTTTATTTAAGGAATTTTGTGATTTAATATTATGATGTTTTAACATATTTATATTCTTTAAAGTGAAATGGTAAACAAAAAATTAGGGTTGTTTTGTTATGGAGATAATCATAGGGAAATGACTTTGCATTTGAGGAGATGGATTTTTTTATTCAACCTCCATCCAAGGGTGTGGAGGAGATACTACGAGCTAAATGGAAGCATGAATAAGTTGATAATTTATGAAATAAAGTTGGATAATGGTGAACTATTATATAAGTAAGAATGTTTTAGGGACACTCATGCCATTCATGAGTTTGGGGAAAAATAAATAAGAGGAGAATGTGGAGGAGGAGAAAAAATACATGGTAGAAAGGAGATCTTGGCAAGGAGAAAGAAGTTAACAATATATGTAATTAGAACATTAGAAAATATTTAACAAGGAAAGTAACATTTTATATTTATATGTAGAGGATAAATGGGTTTTTATTTTATAATCTTAAATTTATTTGGGAACTATTTCACTCAACATACCCCACTCAATTTTTTTTAAATAGGGGACCATTTCAACCTTAAAGGAACTAGCTATGATGGGGAAATAATTTATTGGTATTCATCATATACTTAAAGAGATAAGATTTCCAAAGGTTCATATGTCTAGGTTTTAGGTTAATAATATATTTTCCTTAATGCTAAATAATATTTGCCATTGCCCTAGCTATCCAAGATTTTGTTGTTTATTCTACTTAGGCTAACCTATTAAAGGGTTTCAAAATTTTCCTAAGTGTACAAGTTCTCTGAAGTTTCACTTGACACTTTTGTTTGACATTTATATTCAACACATAAGTTCATTATAACTTTTGTCCATTAGGTATTCTACACCATATCATACATCAAAGGCCTTCATTACCTTCCACCTCTATAAGTTCTTTTGATGTGGTGAATTTTTACACTTTGATCTTCAAAGAAATAAATTCCACCTAGAAACAACCCACTAACCGATGGCCATTAAATCAATTAAAAACATTTAAAATAACTTTTGGACAAGTGGAGTGGTAAGATTATTCCAAGTGTCACAATCCCACTCACCTGATGACTGAAAGGATCAAAGATTCAATATATAAAACTACCAAGAAAGTAGAGTAGTGATACCTATCCATGTGTCACAATCCTATAAACCAACTATAATCAAAGCATTCTAAGAGTTTCTAAGTCTTCTAGGTAAGAAGAGTACCAAGATGATGACATGTGTCATCATCCATCTCACTTAAAGTCTATATAATAAAAGTGGTGTACAACACTTTCAAGAAAGTAAAGTGCTATAATGATGACACATGTCATCATCCCACTCACCCAAATCTCTTACAAATATTTAATATGGTATTATATTCTTATAGAAAGTGATATCAAGGGATTTATTTATGTCTCACCATCTCATAGGCCTAAAATAGTAATAGGCATATAACAAGGTAGTGAAAGAACCATGAGGTAAAAGAGAGGCAAAAATTTTACATGTGTCCCCAAAACAACATAAGGGTCTAGAAATGACAAAGCATCACTTTTGAAATAAGAAAGAAGTCAACAAATGATGAAGAAAGGATGACAAAGCATCAAATCTAAGAAATGAAAATCCACCTAGTAATGGGATTCACAAAAGGATGATACATCACAAAGCAAATTCAAAATATGAAAATAGAAAAAAGGAAAAAGGATCCAAGGACATTGGGGACATTAATCCACATGAATTACCCAACTAAATGCATTCAATTCAATAAATCAAGTGAATATAGGAGGCAATATATGCAATTACCCATGTCAAGAGCAATCACATTGCCATAAAATTAATGATTACAACTAAAAATTCAAAATATATTTACAATAAAGTATCCACATAATTCCATAGAACTAGATCTTGAGTGTATAATAATGGCTTCCATTTCAAATTTTCCACTTTTTCCCTATATGCATTTCATTATAGGGTCTGATCAATATACACATACAAAGTTTGATGAAGTAGATTACAACCATGAATTCAAGCACTACTCAGATATTTAGTATGAAGTTAAAGTAGTAGAGCCATGTGGCCCTAAGGAGAAAATATTAAACTTTAAATAAAGGTATAAATAAGACCTAGTGGCAATTAAATCAGTAGGCCTACATGACATAGTGGCAAAATCAGAGGTAATGCCTTACATAGACATAGTTTATGATTTATTTTAAAATATCCAATTTTATGGAAAAAGTACACATTTTCATTAGAGCAACATGCTTGTAGCCTATGTTAGTGGGTGTTTCTTCAATAAATATTACTAAATCCTTACCCCAAAAGTAGCCTACAATCAATCCCTAATTAACTAATGGATGTTTGTAGATAATGTTCCTATTAAGTTATAGGAATGGGCATATGACCCAACCACCTTCAAGTTCAAAGGACTCATATCTACTATCACAATTACCACTTTTAGACTAGGAATGAAGATCACCATGACCTTGATAAATAGAATCTATGGTTTCCTAAGCCTAACCTACATCAATGAGGTTTGGATTCCCCTACTAGAAACCATCCTCACCTCCACCAAGTTCATTACCATAGGGGAAATCATCAGTGCTAATTTGGTCCACCAAGCTAATATCTTAAACAATTGGCCAAATGTCAATTTTTATATCATGTCTTATCTATTGGATACCATAACTATGATAGTCCAATCCTTTTTTGAAGAACCCTTGGAACCCTCACATGAATATTCCAAGAATAGAATTTATGATGAATTTAATATCCTTCTCATCCAAAAATATAGAAATAACATAACTAGGTTGACAAAGACCTTCTATCCAATGGTATACCATGCCATTTATTTCAAGGATATATCTAGATTATCTAACCATATCATAAGGACTCTTTTAAATATTGGTAGTTATTGGTTATTGTCAAATTTCATAATTATCATATTGGAGGGAACCAAGTCCCTTCCCATGTATCTCCCTTAGTTAATGTCAAATAAGGTGGAAAATAAGTAAATTATATCATAATTATTATACTATGTGGATGTTACCATAAGAAAATCAAAATAAATGGCATTCCACCTAAATCTCATCATCATTTGCCAAATTCATTACACCAGATGGGATCATCTTTACCTAGAGGGTAGGCCCAAAATGCCCTATGACTTAAAGTGGGAACCCTATAGATAATGGGATCTAATGAAAATGATTAGGTACCACCTATATAAAATCATATCTATGGAGAAAACTAATTATGGATATATGTCATTTCCACATGATCAGGTGTTAATAGATGCACTAAATGACATAAAAGTTCATACTAAGATAAAAAAGTAAATATGTAAGTGGTGGTGGCTATAAATATTTATCATAATCAAAAAATCACCAAAGAGGATGCTTAAAGAATTAATAAATATAATTTGCATTCAAAGACTCCTCCAAGACCTCTTTCATAAGTTGAAATTCCAAGATAGGAGTAGGCTGGACCATCTAGGCAAGGTTCTATGGGAAGTGAACAAGGAATCACCTAGGGACCCCCTAAACATCCCTACCTAGTGGTCACCATTATAAAAACAACCATTGTGTCTACTCCTCCTCACCTAACTACCACAACATTGGATACTATAAGTATGTTTAGATTGGTGGACCATTTTATGTGTTGCCTTTCCATCCACTCATGATAAGACAGTATGTGAACCTCATATATTTCTTTCCCCAATTTTTAGCTTACCCACATCCCCAAGTTCCCCTCTATAAACCATTATTTCTACCACCTCATCACTATCCACTATCTCTTTGGATTCACTTTCTACTACTTCCCCCTTTCAATAAAAACTACTACTCCCACTAGACCCCCACTGGTGTTAGAGAGAAAGCAGAAGGCCCCTTCAATTTATTCCCAGGGCACTCCAATAAAGGTAACCTCAAAGGAGAAGTTAAGGGAAGAAAAAGATAAAATAAAAGGCTCTAAGAAAGTTGATCCCATATAAATCTTAGATAATGATGAAGAAGGTAAATGGAAACTCATAGAGGGATATTTGTCTATCGATGGATAATGAGAAGACAAGACAAAAACATCCTTGTCTGAGATCATTATTGAGACCATAAAAGGTAACCCAAAGGATGAATGGTTGTTAGAAGAAGCTCAGTTAGGTGACATTGAAATTTTGAATACTGGTTTAGGCTCAAATAAATTGATTCATGACCAAAATGGAGACAATGAAGATGAAATATAGTTGAAACCTATAACTTAAACAAATGGATAATAAGTAGAATTACCTTTAGCCTCAACACTTCCTATCATAATAATGTTACCTATAATAGAACTTTCCAAAAAAAAATCTATACAAAGGGTGAGTGTACCAACTTCTTATTCTTTTATTATTACTAGAGATACTTTTATCCCAAATAATTCTATAGCATCTATTCCTCATGCTTTAGATTCCTCAATCTCAAAAATTAAGGGTCAGGTGGTTATAATGCTAGTTTTTCAAACCTTATCCATAACCCCTCTAATTCAAGTTATGTAATACCCCAACAAAACTTCAAAAGGCCTTACTATGGTTACTCATGCATATATAATAGATTATTTTCAAAACTTGCTCAATACCCATCCTAATATTTCATTCTTTGATGCATCAATCCCTTAGCCCTCTAGGCTCAATAAAAAATTTCATTTTGAAATCCTAGTTTCCACTAACATATTTGATTCCCTAGTAACTCCTCCTTAACCATCAATTAAATTGGTCGTACTGATTAATCACATAACCTCAAAATATTTGGCTACTATTACAATCCATAAAGGATTAGATAAATGGAAACTAATAATTGATATAATGGTTACCAAAAAGATCATTAGATGAAAAAGAGCTATTCCTCCTTTCCCTTAGTTGAAAACATATTCTCCAAAACCCATGCTTATCCCAATGTAATCCCCATATTTCACTCATGTAGAATAGGTAAAACCTTTACAATAACTAGCTACCTTGAATATCCTTGAATGGATCTAAAAAAATATGATAGGCAGAGGAGGGAAGGAAGGACTTGGTCATTATCAAGTAACCCATAGTCAAGTTTAATTTTTAAAATGAAACTAAGACTATAAGGAAGATCAAAATAAAAAAATCATGGTTAAAGGACAACATGTGGAATTGGAGTAGAGAGAAGATGTATTCGAGTTGAATAAGAAATGTAGAACCCACCCATCAAACTTGGGTAGTCATAGAGAGGAACCCTATAATTTTATGTAATATATAAGAGGAGTGATAAAAGAGATGTTTAGGGGATATGATCAATCATTGGTGACCATGTAGAGAGGAAGTACCATTCAACCTCCAAGGGAGGTCATAAATAGTGTGAAAGGATCAACTCAGAAGCTATGTGATGTACTCCAATTAATAAGGGATGCATATAAGGAATCAAAACTTAAATGGAAAGATGTCTCCTCCCTTGCAAAGGATATGAATAATATGGAGGAAAAACTATAGTTTTTGAGCTAAAGAGCTAGGGGAAAGTCCTATAGTCATTTGAGTTTAATAACTACTCTAGATGTAACATGGGATTATAATTATATAGATGCTAGGGGAGAAACCTTGATTGAGTGGCATCAAGAGATATGAAATTCAGTACAAAAACTCATTATATATGTAAGGTAGACCACTAAAATTTTGGAGGAAACGAGAATTACTGGTGTGATTAAACAAAGTATGGAATTGGTCCTTAAAGCCATTTTTGAAGACCTTTTTCAGATAGTAATGACCTATTTAAAAGTAAAATTTGAAGTCATTGTGTATAAGAACCATGATGGATTAGAGAATTTAGTGAATTTTACTAGAAGCAATGTCCTTAAAATAAAGATTATTTATGTATATCTTGGGGCTGCACTCAAAGCATATAGAAAATTAATAGATAGACTCCCTCATCTTTTTAAAAGACCTCTATTAGACTTAAAGACCATTAAGAATGAATTTCAAGTGATACATTCCCTCTACTTAAAAATTTAGTGAAAAAATCAAGTTCCATTGACCACTTTAATCAAAACTATTTTAGAAGAAATAAAGATAACCTTAGTTGTAACTATAGTTACAATGAAAAAAAATATTGGGTCATGGGTGTCCACAACTGCAACTTCTTTATCATAAGAAAATCCCTTCAAAATGATGTTGGTTAATTATAATAGAGTTTTGTTGTAACATTTTTTTTCTATTGATAGCATCCTTTGCCGGGTATCCCATATGCACTCCTTTGGGGGATATTTTTAAACTTATGTAAAACTTCAAAAATGGCTTGAGTGATGAGTCATCCACATCCTAAGCCTATATATACATTCATTTACCTCACTCCAAAAGAAAGAGAAATTTTGACATTCAATATAAATAAGAAATCCTTGAGGTTATCCTACAATTTTGTGTTGCATGACTATCTCTTTCATTTCTATGTTATATTGAGAATGTGTTTTTCAAACTAATGGCTAGTTATTTGATATATTTTAAAATAATTTCAAATAGCTTGTGATTGTTAGATTATTTATTCAGTGATTAATTAACCATAGGAATATTGTTGTTTAATTTGTTTTACTATTATACCCATGAACTCTATTCTAGGTTTCTTATTTGTAAACCTTCTCATATTGTAGGAGGTTATTCAGGTTATTCCCATGCATATATATTAGCCTATGAAAGTGTTTATTTTTTAGATAAATAATATTATAATCATGCTCTCATCTAGTTTTAGAGTGGGAGGAAACATAAATTTGCATTCAAGTAAAGCCAATAAGAGGAGGAGCCCCCCCCCCCCCCCCTCTCTCTCTCTCTCTCTCTCTCTCTCGATTGAAATTAGTTGTATCTAACTCACTATTGTAGGATTTTTGAAAATCCTAATTTCCTTGTTTCACCTGATTAATAACATCTCCAATTTGAGTTTTGTGTTACACACACATTAAGCAATAATTTTTTTTATTTTACATATATATAATTACTTTCAGCTTTCTAGTTTTTTTTTTAAAACCAATTTTTTTAATTTCTCAACACTAATATTTATTAGAGATATTCATTTTTGATCTTACATCCATTTTTTAATATTTTTTATTTTATTTCTCAGCTATTTGATTCTTATTGTATTCATTTTTTCTATTTGATCATTAAAAATCAATCATAAAAAAATATTTGCTTAATTCATATATTTAGTTTTTTTCTCTCACAGAGATCTTTGTATGTCATTATAACCTCTTTTCCCAAAGTTATAGTTAGTATTTTTTGATATTTATGAAAGGTATCCAATCCTTATAATAGAAAACCATCTTATATAGTTGAGTGTTGAAGTGAATGTGACATAGGTCACCACATTTGCATAGTGCATCACCCAACTAGATTTGTACCATATCCTTTATAGGCCATTGTTCATTTATTAGCTCTCCCGTCAAGCATAGATTTTTAATGTAAAATATTTTTTAATAATTTTTAGTTTAAACACTGCATTTTAGGTTTTACTTTCCTTCTTTGGCATCGGTTAAGAGAGTTTTTTGACACAAAATCCCTCCTATCTTTTTTTTTAATAATATGCTTTACATAACCACATTTAATTTTTTAGATAACTATGTTTCCTTTTTAGAGAAAAACATTTCTTTTTTAAAGCAAAGTGTTTCATTTTTTTTAGTCAAAACTATTTTCATTTAATACATTTTTAGTAATTTTTAATTTTTTTTGTGTTCATTAAATAAGTGGAATTCTCCATTATTGTAGAAAGTTTGTTTCAAAACAATCATGCTTTTTCTCTTTCTTTGATTCACAACTCAAAGAATTGGTTTTTTTATAAAAACAAAACAAAACAAAAAAAACAATATCAATTCATCATTCTATTTATTTTGGTATTCATTTACAATGGGTGTCATTATATTTATTCTTTTATTCTATGTGACAAAAACAAAACTTTTCATTATTTCTTCCAATTAAGATGATTATATTTAATATAAGCCTTTTTGCCTTGGAATAAATTCCTTTTAATAATATGGTATTTTTATATTTTTATATGAGATTAAATATAATGAGCCTTATGTGGTTTTTTATCTCACATATGGTGCTTTTAAAAAAAAAATTAAAATCCAAACTCAAATCTTTTTTTGGTTCTTATATTCAAAAAGGAATATTTTATCGAATCTATACAAACTTTTCAAATAAAAAAGGATTCTTTTCTATTTTTACAAAATAAATAATCTTTCTACATTTCTATGTGGATGGGAAGACCATAAGTGATTTATTGATAATTTTTTTGAAGAGTGAATTAAATTTAAAAAATTCCAACAAAAATTAACTTTTCAAGTAATATTTAAATCCATTTAATTGGTGTTTTGGTATGAATTTAAATTTGTAAGTTATTGATCCTAGTTTATAACATGAATATTTTTAAGTGTTCATTGGATCAATTTATGTTTGTAATAATTGATTTTTCCTCAATACTTGTTAAATTGGCATTTTTTTCTCTCATGGCTTTTAAATTGGCCATTTTTTCAAATTTTAAGCACACTATAAAAAATATCTCTCTTAAAAATACAAAAAATTTTGATCTTAAACATAAAATTCAATGTCAACGTGATATAATTTGTACTTTTCACATTTTCATTCTTGCTTTTCAAAACCAAATGCAAAATATACAATATTTTATTGATACATTAAATTCTCAAACTATCTTTTGTACTCACTACTATTAATGAATATCATTATGCTCCTAAAAACACTAAAACTAATGAGAACACTCCTTTAGCCAACCCCAACTTAAAAATAATGCACTCTATGGGGTACACTAATGGAGGTCTTGGTAAGTGCGAGTCTGGTATGCTTGAACCTATTTATATTGATTCAAATACAAATTGTAAAGGTATTGTTTTAATTATTATCCTACTTCTAATGCAAAATTATAATCTTATTGTCATCCTCATCGAGATACTTATAATGCAACTTATTTTGATTATACTACTTCTAATGCTCATGCTTTAGTTAACATTGCTATAACTTGTATTCATTATGGAAAACATGAGCATCATATATCCAAATGTTAAAATTCAAATCCATGAAAATGCTTGCATAGTTTTAAAATAACTAAATTTCATACCTCTAAGGGTAAAAATATTTGGATTCCTAAAGAAAATGACTCTTCTAGAGACTTTGATCTATCTTCCTATGATAATTCTTCAAATGCTTCACATACAATATATTTTACAAGTGACATAGCTTCTTTGTCTCCAGTTTGATTTTTAACTCTCTTTATAAATTCATTGATTTTTATTGCATAGGATATATGCTTTGATTATAGTGACCAAATTCTTTTCATGTATATTTATGCACTTTATAATGGAAGTTATATTTTCTCAAATCATCTACTTTTATTAAATTTTGTATGTAGATTGTATTTTTAGCATAGTGGTTACTTAACTTGAAAGATTGATGTTATCTTCTTTGTATTGTAGGTTTTATGGATCACTAATAATTATTGGTCTTTGTTTTATTGTGGATTAACCACATTGTCTAAAGAGGATTTTTAGAGATTCTTGGTGATCACACTTTTTTCCTTACGACGTTTGATGGAACTTTCTCTAAATTTTTGTAATTCCTCTTGAAATAAGTCTATTTTAAGGGGGACTATTATGTAATTTCAACTCCATTATTTATTTGTAAAATGTTCTCTTCATGTTTGTAACCATAAATTAAGCTTAAGGGGGAGTGTTGAAGAATTAACCTTATTTGGGTCCTTCTTAGGTTTATAGGATTTTCCAAAGTCTTAGTTATGTGTGTATTTGTTTTATTTATAAATATATTTTATTCCTACCTTTATGAGGTGTCACTCACCTACCTAATCTACTTGTTGTGTTTAGAGTTACTTGCATGTAACTCTCCTTTCCCTACTTGGCACACACTTCCCTACACTCTCTAACGGAATAGGCCACAAATGGAACAGACATAAGAGGATTGTAAAGTAATCATGGGATTCATTATAACTCCCATTATTTCCCTCTTGTTATATAAAAGAGCCCTTTCACAGATATTCCTCACTAGAATCTTATAGTTCTCTCTTATTCTCTTGTGATCTTGATATAATCTTATACTTATGGAGATTTTAGTTTCAAGACTTATAATAAGATCATGTTGGTTTTTATACAATGTGTTAGGTATCCCACATTAAAATTCATGTATCATTTTTGGTTTACACCTTGAGAGGTAATTTTTCTTGTGATTTCTTTAGTTTTGCACTTTCATACTGTGTTATTGATGATTTTTCTTGAGATAAATACTTCACATCTACTATATATTTTACCAAATGGGTAGAATCTATGCCTCTTCTCAATGTCATGGGAACCACTATTTATATGTTCATCCTCAATCAAATAATTTTTCATTTTAGATTTATCCATGCTATCATTTTTGATAATGGTGGTGATTTCAAAAATAAGGATCTAAAACAGTTATGTGCTAATTCAAAATATTCCATAAATTCCATGCCTTATCATCCACAATGTAATGGACAAGCTGAGTCCACTAATAAAATTATTAATAGAATCCCTGAAAATACAATCCTTAAAACTTACATGGACTGGCACCTTCATTTATATCCCATACTTTGGGCCTATTGCACTAGCATACACACTGCCATTGAGGCAACACCATTATCACTACTCTATGGTTTTGAGTCTATCCTTCCATTAGATCCATATATCCCTCCATATAATTCCACTATATCCCTCCATATAATTATACCAGATGAGGAATTACATGAAGCTTTCCTTCATGTTCTTAAACATCTCGATGAACATCACCTAGCTGCTCTGCAACATAATTGCCAATACAAGTCTTGTATTACCAAACAACATAAAAAAAAGGTTAAAGTCCACACTTTTAATATTGGTGATATAGTCCTTACATTAGACTATACCCATGATAAAGAAGGTAAATATTCCCAAAAATATTGGGGCCCTTATTTAGTAAAAGATATACTTGGTCGTAACACTTATTACCTCCAAACTAATGAAGGCCACATTTTCAAAGAACCCACCAATGTGTAATTATTGAAAAAGTATTTTGTTTATATACATCCCTTATTATCATGATTTCAATATGTCATCCTACTAACACTTTTTACATAATTTTTACACTAGTTTCACCCTCTACAATAGTTTATCTTTCCAAAAATTGCAATTCCTTATTTTTGTCCTTTGGTTTCTTTTTCTCATGAGTTACATTGTAAAACCAACGATAGGACCCATAATTCCTCATTAATTACTTTTAATTTTATTCTTTTGTTATTATCTAATGGTTTTTTAAACCCCTTTGGGTTTTTATTTTATGAGTTGCAGTGTAACACCATGGATAGGGCTAGGCCTTCCTCAAAAATACCATCTTTCTCATTTTTATTTTTCACATACTATCTTTACCCCGTTCGGTTCTTCCTTTATGAGTTGCAGTGTAATACCATGGATAGGACCAGGCCTTCCTCATAAAATCACCATCTTTATTTCACTTAGTTTTCCTTATATATAATGCCAAGCAATGGTTACAAGCTTTTCATCCCTTGTTCTCATATTTAATTTTTTCTTTTTTTGTAGATAAAATTACACAATAAACTATGCTAGCATGATTTCCCACATTTCAAACATTATTATGATAAGGAATCATACTTACCTATCATTATATCCCTTTTTTACCTCTATCACATTTTTTGTGATTTGAAGTAATTAAAATTGTTTCATGATTAATTCCTCTTGATTTCCTTTCCTTTCATTCTAATTTAGTTGGAATAAGGTCAAAGTTAAGATAAAACATTTATTTCACATGAATCAACAACAATCTTAGACGCCATGTTCTCTAAGTTCTCTTTCTTAAAAACCAAGTCCAAAGGTTTCAAATGATAGTCATGTTTATAAATTATGTTGGTTATTCCAAATCCATATGGAGGAGAAATAGAAAAATCCTTCAAAAGTTAAAACCAAATCATTTGAAATAAAAGGTAATGATCAAAACTAAATGCACAACATCAAAATTCAAAATCACACCAAAATATGTGATTAATAACACATCTCTTATCTCCAATAGATTCTAAAGCTCCATAGTTAGCCTCATCATAGAGCCAAGGTCCATTAGGGTGTGATAGGATAGTAGATTAAGATAGGATAATTAAAAATTAATCTATGGTGATATCTACTTTCTCATGCAAGTACCCAATCTTCATAGTAGACCAATGGCTCTGTAAGGGGTCCTGAGGAATGGGGAAAATGTTGTGGGAAGGTAGGTCCATTTTAATTTTTATGCATATAGATTTAATGGGATGATATTCATACCTTATTTGGTGACCCAAGATTTGTGTGGTTCTAAAACGTTCTTTAGAGACCTTAATGTTGAAATTCACATTATTTTGAAAAACCTAATGTCAATGTCTTAACTTCAATAAAGAGTTTCTATACCTTGATTTTTCCTTGATTTTCCCTTCCCATTTCATATCCCCCTTTAACAATAAATTTTGATTCTAAATATTTTTTCCCACTTCTATATTCCCTTATCTTCACATCTCACAACATGTTAACACTACTTTGTTTTGATTTTATATATCTTTAGAAAAACACAATACGCTCAAGTGATTATGTATTTCTTTCTTTACTCCATTTATTTACATTTATAGGATTGCCTTTGCTTCTTTTAAAATTTTCCATTAGTGTACCTCTATTTTTTGGAAAACTATGTCCATTTATATTTATCATATACTTTTTCCATTGTTGAGTGAGGTCGGCTTGTTACATATCACTCACCAATGTTGTTTTACCTTTTATGCACTTTTTCCTTTGATGATTGAATAAGGATTTTTAATACTCACTCATCAATGTTGTTTTATCATTGTTTGTCTATCTTTATTTAAGTAATAATTGTTACTATTTTTACATTGATTTTTGATTACCATGTTTACTTATATCCTGCATTTGACTTAGTTTGTTTGCCTTTCTTAATTATGGTTTACTTATTTGAATTCTTAGGTCATTTATTATCCTTGGATTTTTGGTCCTATTTTATCATTTATCATGTTATCTTCCCAACATTCAAATTACACCATGCCTACACCATGTTAGTTATCTTGGCTTTCCTATGTTTGTTTATTTTTTATCTTTAGTTTTGTATCCTTGGGTTTCTCAAAATTAGTCTATGTTCCCTCAATAATCAAAACTATAAACACAAAAAACAACTATAAATTCATAATTATAATTCAAGATACACATACATTACTTTTATTTTTCAATTATTCCATTTCAGTCATTTACCTTCAATTATTTTATGTTTTAAAATATGACAATTTATTTAGCTTCAACATTGTGTGTTGATATGTTCTTTTCTTGAAGTACCATCCCATATTGCACCTGAGTGACACATGATGAGATTCAAGTGGGTCATATGTATACATATAATATTTTCAAACTTTATCAATTACTAATACTTTATCTCTTGTAGGAACCTATTAAGTCTCAATCTCTCTAAGTGAACAACCTAAAGGGTGCACAAGGAAGGGGGTGGGTGTATACCATTGGTGCTTCATATGATTTTTGTACCCTATACCACCACTTGATATATACATAACCTTCTCCTATGTACTTCCTAAATCCTTACCTTCTCTCTTGTAAACTCCTTGAAGATTTTCATTGCCTTCATTAGCACCTACCTAAGCCTAAAAGTTATTTTGATAGTTTACATTATATTTTTGGCTAAATTGACCCTATATCTTAAATGTTAAAATCATGTTATGAGTCTATGGTAGCTTTGGCTAATCTAAACTGAGACCTAAGTTTTTTATCAATTAATGATATAGAATCAATTGGGCTAACCATGTTAGATAAACTTTATGAAAGGTTTAAGGTTAGATTCACCTATATAAACATTCATTTTGACATTTCTAAAATAGAGATAATATTTAATTATTCATTTATGCTTCTTTACAATCTTCTCTTCTACCATTCTACTTGAGGACTTATTTCTTAGAGTTTACACTTGTAGAAGAATATTGTCTTGTGGAATAGTCTTGGATGATTTCACGTACCTTAGTAATACTTGAAAACCACAACAACTTCTTGAAAAGAACCTTTTGTCAAGGGAGACATTGAGTCTTGAAATTTTCATCTTAAAGGTAAGTATCTCTAGCTTTACTCCTTTATTTTAATAGATAAAAGTAGCATAAGAAATGGGGTTTAAGTATATTTATCTCTCCATGCATTAGGGTTTTACATATACATATTTTAATTAGGATTACCATATGAATTTTTAATTTTTATGTTCATTACCCCCACTTTATGCCATAAGCATTTCTGAGCACTATATTATATTTTACTTTACTTATCATTTACTTAGTGAACATAAAAACACATGACCTAGCAAGTGTTATTGCATAATGTTACTTGAATAGAGGCTTTAGAACCCTCTCTAGTGATGTTAATATGGTAATAGATCCCTTGGTTAGGTATATGAAATCCATCATAGTCATGACCCCAAACATATAATATATCAACAATTAAAAGTGTACATAGGATTTATCTTCTTCAAGCTAGGATTGATTAATAGATTAGTTGTATTTCCCTTTGTATACACATGCCAGGCTATTGGATATAGTCCAAATAGAATATTTAAGGACTAAATCACTATGAATATTTAATATACATCAATATATTTTCAAAATATGGGTTGATAAAAGGTCCAAGATCAAATCATTTAGAATGTTAGACCTGATTCTTCTATGGGATAAATGCCATGAGGAAAAGGTACAACATGACAAGTTCACTCCCTTATGTATTTGAACATAGCAAGAATTAGAAATATAATTAATGATATTTGGGGTGAATTAGTCTCTTAAAATTTTCTTACACATGTAATTTAACATTTATTGAACCATCAAAGAAATACAAAGATATAGCAATGCATAAAGAGTCATTTACATGAGAATAACACAAGAAAAACACATATGAGTGGGAAACCCTCAAGGGGAAGAAAAAATAATAATATTTAAAAAATTTACTATAGTAATATAAGTAAAAATATCAATTTTAGTGAATAACAAACTTCACATGGAACATCAACCCCAACTAACTAAGCACCAACACAACTAGGCTTTAACAATAACCCACTTGTAAGGAGGCACCAACCCATAAATGAATTTGCACCAAATCATCCACCTAATTAATTTTATAAAATTAATTTAAAATTTTATAAACCAAATTATAATTACCACCTCTTCATATCTTCACACTCTTATCCCTCTCAAACTACCTTCTAGGCCTCTTCACTCAACTAGCCCTCTTCTTGACTTGATTAGGTCATATGGCCTTGATTTTAATAAACATTAACAATATTATACCTTCATGATATTTTATATGTAACCTTATTATGTTATAAAATACCTCCTTATACTCTTAAAATCTCTATATAATTCTCTTCAACTCACTCATTCTCTAACCAGTCAATTAGGCCTATTTTGCCATGTTCTTATATGAGGCTTTTGATCATCCACTTCTTGGTTGTAAATACAAAATTTAAAACTTAGGTTTTACATAAAATAAGTATTATTAAATTAATAAAATATTAATAAAACATTAAAATATTTTTTTCATAACATATAAGACCAAAACCTCTTTTAGGCCTTAAGGAGACCTAATTCAATTAAGCCTTCATTAGCAGACATTACCCTTTTAACTTCTTGGAACACTTTATAAATTTATAAATCATATAAAAATAATTATTACACTAAATATACCCATACTAATCTCATATTAGTTAAATTACATGTTTTATATCCAACCACCACTTAAATCACACCATTAGTAATGCTCACAATTAGGCCTGTGCATACTTGGAAAGTCTATCTTGAATTATCAAAGATAAAAGACCAATTATATAAAAAAACATGGAAATAAAACATATAAAAATAAACTTTATGAACTCAAAAAATTTAAAAAATCAATTATACTATATTACATAGGGAAAAAGGACTTAAAAACACTTCTGTAACTTGCTCACTTAGAACTACCATTTTTCCTTAAAGACCAATCATGGTGATTTTGAACTTCAACACATATATTAAAAATAATATTAATTAATGTGTATTATCTTATGAGAAAATTATACCATTAAAAGATAAAAATTATAATATGGTCATATGGCAATATTGGTATTGTACCTCATTGTCTCATTTGAACTAGACATGTCAACTTATGAGCAACATTTTCATCATATCCAATGAGCTCCAAAACTTATATAAAACATGATCATGTATTAAAAGTCTTTAAAAATTTCTCCATGAACTTGGATTCATCCCTATTCCATGATAACACATCCCTAAATATCTTCTCACTATTGCTTGGGTTTCTCATTATTTTCACCATTGGGTATGTTAGTGATCGGTCAACTTGGATGAGTGGTTCAACACCCCTGAGGGATATAACCTACATATAAACCAAAATTTACAAAAACTAAAAGTCTCAATTTTTTTTACATCCATTTATCAACTTTGACTTGGTCAACTTTGACTGTTACAATAATTTTCTTAGAAACTTGCACTTTCTTGTGGGGTTTACTCACACACATGACAAAAAAATCACACCTCAAGATTATTTTGAGAGTTTAATACAACATATAATCACTTAAATAGACATACCAATCCATTTTTATCACTTTATAACTACTTCATTCATAATGAGTCACTATTAGAGTTCTTTGATAGTTTAAACCATATTCCAATCTTAATGATCATTCATAAAGCATATACCCTTAATTCAAAAAAAAAATGAATGTAATTTTGAGATAGGACCCTTTACCATCTACCATGAATATCTTAGGTTATCATTAAAAGGTTACATATTCTAATTAAAACATGAAATTCCTTCTCGAGTTGAGAACCCTTCATTCTATGTTCTCGAGAGACCTCAAAACAAATTTTCATGCCTTTTGTTGAAAACCATGACCTCAAAATTTTTTAAAATTATTTAAAAAATATACCATACCTTTAAAAACACTAAAATATCCATAATTTCTTTTGAAATAAAACATCATACCCTATTAGGCCATACTCTCTCTCATTACTTGCTTAGACCTTGACTTGCAAACCACATTAAGCCTTGAAATTGACCTTATAACCACTGTCCAAGATCTCAACACCTCATATACATGACATAAAACATTTTATCATGCTAAACCATTTCCATACATCCTTAATATGCCTTGGAAACACCTCATTAGGTCATGCAGGGTCTAAAACTAGTCTAGTTATAGACTTGAACTTAAGGTCTTACCCCTGTAGGCTCACCTTGAAAATATCCTAAGTAATCCAATGCCTCATATACATGTTTAATAAACTTTATAAAACCACTCATGCCTATGTGTGCTTATCTTACCAAGACTTTACATGCCATGACTAGGCTTCTTAAGCACTTGAAACCTGACAACTGACCTTGAAACATTCCTTGATGTTTATAAACCTTGATCACATGCCTTGAATTCTCCTCAAACAAATGTCATACCACTCAATGATGACATCAAAATAAGAACATTAATCAATGAACTTACAAATACCTTTATTAATAACCTTTGAAATCAATGACAACATTAATGACAAACCTGAATAATAGGAATAATGACCAATAATCTCCCCAATTATCATTGATCCCAAAACATACTATAAAATTGTCAATCTTATCTCACCATTCTGGTCTTTCTCCACCTTTGACAAATATTATAAAGTGATATTTACAATTTATTAGATCATACTCCTTATAACCAAAATACTAAACACATAATATTATGAGTTTATGAGACATAATATCCCCTTATATCCATGTATACCTTCTTATAATAACTCACCTATTCTTGGAGCTAATGAGCTTGGTTAGCTCCCCCTAACTACTTCAACTTCTTCAATTATTGTTAGGGGTAGGAATTACACCGAATTCCTATCTTAGGTGTTTAAAAGATACCTTTGAAAGTGGTTTGGTGAGGATGTCTATGATTTGATCATGTGTAGAAACATACTCAAGTATGACACTTTGTTCACTTTCCTACTCTCTTAGAAAATGTTGATGTGAATGTGTGTGGTTATTGAGTATATGACAAGTTATTTGAGATGCTTATATCACTTTTATTGTCATAATATATAATTTTAGGACCATCATACTCCATCTTATAATATTGTAAAGTCATCTCATAAATAGGACTTGAGTGCAAAATGAAGCTATTGAAATTTACTCAGCCTCATAAGTGGATAATTCTATTGATAGTTCTTTCTGATCCATGAAATTATGCACCCACCTTAGAAGAAAGTTCCTTCACTAGTACTCTTCTTATCATCTATACTTCCTACCCAATATAAATCTATGTAGTCTATCAAATTGAACTATTTTATTCTTGGATAACATAATCCATACTCGATAGTCCCCTTGAGATACTTGAGGATCCTTTTGACTGATTGTAGATGATTTTCCTTTGGATATTATTTAAACCTTCCCATGAGAACTAATACTTACATGATATTAGGTATAGAGTCTATGGTGTATATCAAACTTGAAATCACTGACCTATATGATGTATGATTGACCTTTGAAAAATCATCTTCCTTTCTCAACTTATACCCTGTGATCATGGGTGCATTAACTAACTTGCAATCTTCCATCTCAAACTTCTTCAAAATCTCTCTTATGTACTTATCTTGTGATATGAATATACCTTTTTTATATTGAGTTATTTATAACCCAAGAAATAATGATATTTCTCCTAGAATGGACATCTCAAAATATTTCTTCTTCCTCATTCATATAACCAATCCAAAAGATTTTTTTTCTTTCTTTTATAAGTATTTTAGGTTCAATATTGGACAATAGAGCAACATTATCTTGATTTAGATTACTTATCATTCTTTTCCTTGTTTGCATACCTACATTCTTATTGCCAATGATTTGAGATTTAGGTTTATCTCTTTGAATCTATCTTGAAGGTATTTTTTATTACTATCTCTCTTCAACCTATTATTCTTCCTCATCAACCTATATAGCCTCCTCTTAATTCTTGAAGTCTAGATTATCTAAAGTATCTTTTGACTATGTGTATGATTTCTTTGTCTCATCCATCTTCACATTGGTGCTTTCCACTATCTTTTGTAGCCTCTTTTTATAACATCTATAAGATGTGATAATTAATGATTATCCTAAGAATATGCCTTCATCAAATTTGGAATAAAACTTTCCCAAGTCTTCATCATCTCTTTTGATAAAAAAATTTGCTCCCAAACACTCTAAATTGTTCCACATTAGTAGGTATTCCATTTCATAGTTCATAAGGAGTCTTGTTTCTATTAGTACTTATTTATCCTCTATTAAAAATCTAGACAATAGTGCTTATTTACTCTCTCTAATATCCATCAGATAATATAGAATCATTTAGCATAGTTATATTCATCTCTTGAACTATCCTATTCTTCATTTCCACTACCTCATTCTCCTTAGGTATCCTATTTATTTATAATTATCTCCTTAGTTCATGAACCTATTAGAATTCATCAAAATAATTGGACAAAAACTCTCCTTATCTATCATATCTTAAGAACTTGATTATCCCATTCTTGTCATTCTCAACAAGATCCTGGAATGCCTTGAACTTTTCAAGAGATTCTAACTTTTCTTTCAAGAATGTAACCCAGATTATTATTGTGTAATCATCTATGAGTAACATATAGTAGATATCTCCTTAAATGATTTGAATTCATATAGTCTAATAGAAACTAGTGTGTGTTAACTCCAAGGGTTTTGTAGTAGAGTACTCATTGGACTTAAACTTTATTCTAGTCTACTTACTATGTTGACAAGCCTTTGAAGTATGTTTGTAGTTTTGGTGATCTTAGGCATATTATTCATAGACTTATTAGCTCTAATCTTGACCAGATTAGCAAATTTTAGGTGACCTAACCTTAGGTTCCATGCACAAATTTCATATATATTGTTCATGAATAATCTCTCCATCTTGATCTCATTCAAGACATATAGATTGTTCTCAGTCCTCTTAGTATTGGAAATTAGCCTTATTGATTTGGATCTACTTATATCATACCCTCTATCATGAAAGTTTAATGTGTGTCCCTAATTACACATTTGAATTAAACTAAGTGGGTTATGTTTCAAACCTTATAAATACAACACATTTTATGTCTTGGTCTTCACATTGTCCAAACTCAAGACACCCTTGCCAAACTCATTATTTATATAACATTGTTTTCAATTAGATGAACTTATTTATGTCTCCTATCATGTGACTTGAGAAACACACACACACACACACATACCATTTCATGCGTTCATGTTGAATGTGAAAGGTAGTTTGAGCTAGCATAAAATCCTCTTTGATTTTATGTTCCTCCTTGGAAAATAGTACATCTTAACTCTTGAGCTAAATATGATCATTCCTAAATTTATTTAGCTTACATGTCAATGTTTTATTCTTATCATGAATTATATGGGATTCATATGTCTTGTTGAATCTTGAGGTCCTTTTAACTCTATTAGAGCAAAATATTGCAATGTGTCCTATATTATGATAGATGTAGAAAAAAATTTATATACTTACGTCTTGACTAATTACTTCTTTCATATGGTCTTATGATGACTTACCCTTTATTTCATTATTATGAATAATTTATCTATTCACGTTGGTACTCTTGACTTATTCTAACTTCTCAAAATCTCTCTCAAACTTACTTATCTTATCTATGAGTTGCTCATGCTCAACCTTCAAGGAATATAGTTCTATCTTCAACTAGTCATACTCAAATTCCTTTGACCTAAATTTGTGTTGACACCTTATACGTTAATCTTGAGCTCCTTGATAATCTTAATTTGATTCTTTAAATCATCAATGCCACTTATGAGATTAGATTTAAGGTCTACTTCAACTTCTCCTTCTTCAATGTCATAGTAGACTTCTTCATCATACATGTTTTCTTATTAATTTTGTTCAAATTCATATTATTATTTTTAGGATCACCTTCAAGATGTTATACTTGTTTAAAATGACCTATCTATGATACCAATTGTTAGAAACACAATGACTGGGGGGGGTAATTAGTCTCTTAAAACTTTCTTTCATGTGTACTTAAACATTCCTTGGCACCAACTCACCCAAATAATTTATTTTATCACCTTTATATAACCTTGTTTAAACCAAATGATGATGACCACCTCTAAATATTCCCACTATTATCCCTCTCAAACTACCTTCTAGGCTTCTTCGCTTAGTAAACCCTCTTTTTGACTTGATTAGGTAATCTGACCTTGATTCTCATACACAGTAACCTTGCCATATTTTCATGATAGTTTACATAAAAAATAATTATTGTATAAAATACCTCCTTAAAATATTAAAATTTTTATATACTTCACTTCAACTCGCTCATTCTCTAATTAGTTAATTAGGCTTATTATGCCTTGTTCTTATATTAGGCTTTTGGTCATAAACTTCTTGGTCATACATAAACACTTTCCCACTTATGTTTTCAATAAAATAGGTCTAAAGATATTTTTAAAAATGAATAAAATATTAAAATAGGTTGGTCATATAATATATTTCAAAAACCTCTTTTAGGCCTTAAGGAGACCTAATTCAATTAGGCCTTCATTAACACACATTACCCTTTGAACTTATTGGAACACTTTCAAAATTCATACATATTAAGAAAAATTAAAATAAAATCAAATATACCAATAATAATATAATACTATGTAAATGATACATTTTATCTCTAATCACAACTTGAAGCATGCCATTAGTAATGTTTTCAATTAGACCTGTGCATACCTAAAAAGTCTATCTTGAAATACTAAAGATAAAACACCAATTAGCTAAACAACCATGGTCATAAAACATATAAAAATAACCTTTAGTATGTAAAAAAATTTACCAAGTGAATTATACTTCATTAAACATGGTAAAAGGATTAAAAAACACTCTTATAACTTGCGCACTTACAACTACCATTTTTCCTTAAAGACCAACATGGTAATTTTTACCTTAATCACTTATACGACCACTTAAAAATAATCCTAATGAATTTGGATGATATTATGATATTATTTTACCATTATAATACATAAATATAATATGTTCAAATCTTAATATTGTTCTTTCAGACCAATCTCATAATCTTGTACTTCAATGTCTCAACTAAACCAGACAGGTCAACTTATGAGAAATATTTTTATCATATCCACTTACCTATAAAAAATATATACAACTTTAAAATTTATTAAAATTATGTAAAAATTTATCATTTTATTTTTATTCATCCTTATTCCATGACAACACTTCCCTAAACATCTTCTCACTACTGCCTAAGTTTTTCACTATTTTCACCATTAAGGTTACTAACTGGTCAACTTGGATGACTAGTTTAGAACATATGAGGGATATAAACTATCTATAAACCACCATTTAAATAAAATAAAATCATAAAAATTTGTCTTCTATCCATTTATCAATTTTGACTTGGTCAATTCTAATTGCTACAATAATTTTCTAAGAAACTAACACTTTCTTATAGGGTCTACTCACACACTTGACAAAAAAATCACACCTAGAGATGCCTAGGAGAGTTTAATACAACCTAAAATCACTTAAATATCCATACCAATCAATTCTAATCACTTTATAACAACTTATTACATATTGGGTCACTATTAAGGTTCTTTGAGGGTTTAAACCATCTTCCAATTTTAATGATCGTTCATAAAGCATAGCCCCTGAATCCAAAAACTAATGCCTAGAATTTTTAGATATGAACCTTTACCATATACCATGAATATATATATTTTTTTATGTAGAGGTATGCATGCCAATAAATACTTGAAATTCCTTCTCAAGTTGAGAACCCTTCATCTATACACTCTAGAGACCTCATAACAACTTTTCATGCCTTTTCTTGCCATCCATGACCTCAAACATTGTGAAAATGATTGAAAAAATATACCATACATTTTAAAATAGTAAAATATCTATAATTTCATTAGAAATATAACCTCATACCCCATTAGGCCATACTTTCTCTCATTGCTTGCTTAGACCTTGACTTATAAACTACATTAGGCTTTTAAAATGACCTTCTAACCATTTTACAAGATCTAAACAACTCATATAAATGACATAAAATATTTTATCATGAAAAAACAATACCATACATACTTAATATGCCTTGGAAACAACTCATGACACCTCATTAGGTTAGGCAGGGTCTAGAACTAGTCTAGTTGTAGACTTGAACTTAAGGTCTTACCCCTATATGTTCACATTAAAACTCTCATAAGTGATAAAATGCCTCATATGAATTATAAATAAACTCTATACAACCACTCATGCATGCTCAAACCTTCTCACTAGGACTCCACATGCCATGACTAGGCTTCTCAAGCACTTGAAAGGTGAAAACTAACCTTGAAACATTCCTTGATGATTTTACACCTTGATCACATTCCTTGAATTCTCCTTAAAAATTTTCATACCCTTAAATGATGCTATCAAAAAAATAACATTCCTCAATGACCTTATGAACACTTTTATTAAGAACATTTAATTTCATTGACAACATCAATGCCAAACTTCAACATTAAGAACAATGCTCAAAATCAAGTGTCTAAAATCTTAAGAGATAATGATTTATATCTAAGATACCTTAAAGGTAAGGAATTAGAATTCCTAGTTAATGGGCAGTATTTGAATCAATAATTCAAGGCTTCCCCCACTAAGGATGTTTCTAAATAAAAGATACCATGGTAGAGCTAAAATTTAGATTAGGTTTTACTATTTTCATAGATAGATTCCTATTTTATATCTCTATATTTATTTAGGTTAGTGTTATTAATTTTTTTTGTATCCTTTCTTATTTTCTACATGTTGTTTCCTTAGCTTAGTTCCTTATTTTATAAGGGAGTTGTCTTTTGTTTTAAAACAACCTGATTGACTCCTTTTTGGATAATTGAAATGATATCAAATTTTCTATGGTTCTTTTACATTCTTTAACCTAATTACTAAATTCATTATAACATGTACTAAAGGGAAGGTTGAGTGAATTAGGGGTCCTATAATCAAAACCATTGTGAAACCTATAGTTTATTCCTAGCCTTTGCTACAAAATTTCAAAATTAAGATAAAATAAAATCACTATTTCACACACAAGTCCAAGGTATGGAAAAGGCTAGTATGTTGCATGAAGTTTTGGAAGTCTCCTTCATATATATAATTTAATTATCATGTTATGGCATGATCTTTGTTCACTTTATAGTTTCCAACTAAATATTTGGAGTTCTTGAATACTCTAGAGTATTCCCCCTATAAGTCACCATTTTTTGCACTCAACATACCCTACTCTCATTTTTTTTCAAATATGGAACCATTTCATCTTGAAAACAACTAGATATGATGGGGGAACCATTTATTGGTATTCATCATGTACTTAACAAGATAGGATTTCCTAACATTCTTATGTTTGGGTTTATGGTTAAGAATATATTTGACTTAATACTAAATAGGATTCACCATTACCTTGGCTATCCATGTACCTTAAAGGAGGTATAATCTATCCTCCTTAAATTTGATGTAACATGGAAACATATCTCAAGTTTTGGGTGACCTATGGGAGAGATGAGTCTCTAGATTGAAGGGCTAGCTCCATTTCACCAAACCTACAAATAACCACTAGTCTATTTGATTTTAAGGGAAAAGAATAAAAGAGATTAACACTAACATAAAAAAGATGATTCACCAAGATTAACTCCATAATACTACCATTAAATTTCACTATGAAAGACAATTTACAAAATTGATTTCAACACCCAAGGTTTATCTAACAAAACCATTTCAACATTAAGGTCAAATTCAATACATTTCTCAAGGTAGATGAATAAAAGGTCTGATTATATGCACTATTACTCTTACTTACACTTAAAGACATATAAAAACAATTAAATATAATTCATGTGATCTATTAGAGGGTAGACTACTTGCACAAACCATGAGAGAATGAGATGAACAAAAGGAGAGATAAATATCACTTGTCATTCAACCATGAACTACTTCACACACTTAAATAAGAAGTTTAGAACTCAAAATTATCTTTAAATGTTTTATTAAAAGGAAAAATAAATACTCAAACTAGAAGAGATTTATCATACCAGATGTGGATGTTTATAAAGCCAAAAGTGGTTGCTTATATAGACAATGGCAAAGAGAGAGAAAGAGATGTGGATGTAAGAGAGATAAATGATGAGTTTTTAGTAATTATGAAATTATTTACCCTCTTCAATAAAATATAATACAATCATATAAAACTCCCTTGAGACATGTGTCAATATGCTCTTAAAGTAACTCCATGAGGTTGGTGAAGATGAGAGGAGAAAGGACTCATTGAGCATATTTGAGGTTTTAGAGATCTACCATTTTGAGATAATGAAGTTAAATTTTTGAAACACTCCTCCATAATTTTTATAAGTTGGTCGGGACATACCACATATCTCATAGAAACTCCACAAAATGTGATAAGTGTCGGCATCCATGTTTCATATCGGCATCCACATTTCAAATCTCTTTTAAGCGAAAGGTTTCAACAAGCTAAGTATCAGGATCAAGTGGAGGGTGCCAAGTGGCAATCACAAAAGGCTTCAATTTTTATTTTGTAAAAGTGATGGAAGGTGCCACCTATCTTAGCTAAGGAGAGTGAAAGCCACCACATGTCAACCTCCAAATTTTTTTCATTTTATTTCACAAATATAGTAAAGACTGTGGTGGGTCTTAGGTTTTGTTTCTAAAGCAAGCAAAAGCCACCAAGTGTCATTGTCCATGTAAATACAAAATGAGACCTAATTATTTCTATAATATAAATAGAGTCATGTGGAAAATAACACGTGTCACCTTCCTCAGGTTTCTCAAAAGGTGGATAAAAGCAGTGGAGATCACCACATATCCCTAATTAAGTAAAGCAAAGATTGCCATGTGTCCTTTATTGAGGCAAGTAGAAATCACCACCTATCCCTATGCCCTTTTTAAAGTTTCTTGGTCAATAAATGTTGTGGGTCTTATTTTTTGTTAAGTTGTTAAAGTTTTGAAGAAGCAGATTGCTACAAGTGTCAAAGGTAGAACACTCTTGATCAAAGACACAAAAGAGTATAAGTTATGCAAAAAGTGCCATGTGTCTTCGGTAAGTGCTGCAGAACATGCCAAGTGTCATTCTCCAATGTCTCCTAAGTAATAAGAAGGTTTTAAAGGAATTGGCCAAGTATCCTCTTCCATTTAATAGAAGGGAGCATCCTACGATTTATTTCAGTGAATGAACTGTCGGAAGACAGAGCATTTCAGAATCTAAGAAATATCTCCTGTTAGACACTTCCAGTTCAGGTAGATTTTAGTTGGGCCATTAGATTGGGAACATACAGACAATTTGGAGTGAATCCAAGGATATAAATAGAGGTGCATAGATCACTAGAAAAGAAGATGAGATAATTAGAGAGAATTTTTTGAGAGAATTATTGTCAAGAGTTTTAGACTTTCTAGAGTTGTGATTAGGAATATCATTTGCCTTTGTTTTATTTTCTTGAGTTGGAAAGTTTATGTAACTGTGCATGTTTATGTGCCTCTTATGTGACTAGAGAATTATTAAGAAGATTGAATCTTGTGCCTTTGTTGATATTTTTTGTGTCATTGCAAAAATAGTCTAAGCTTTGTTGTTAAGAGTTTTAGACTTTCTAGAGTTGTGATTAGGAATATCATTTGCCTTTGTTCTATTTTCTTAAGTTGGAAAGTTTATGTAACTATGCATGTTTATGTGCCTCTTATGTGACTGGAGAATTAATAATAAGATTGAGTCATGTGCCTTGTTGATATTTTCTGTCACTGCAAAATTAGTCTAAGCTATGAGCCTCTATTTATATTATTTTCATCTTTTACATTGATCATGCCTTGTTTTCTCTTAAATGTAATTGAATCTTACATATAGTTTCACTGTGCTCAGATTAAGGGTCGAATTACATTTAGGTGCATCACCATATTTATATTTTCTTTCTTTGCATTTGTGTTTCTATTAATATTATTATCCCTTTTCCCAGTATACACTTGATATAAAGAAGAGACCAACTTCTTAAAAATATGGAGGTTGTTTCAAGTTGCAAGTCCCACATTATTGAAACTTTCCATTGTTGGTGTTAGAAACAAAGCACAATTTTAACCATCAACAACTATCATTAAATTTCACTATGAAAGATAATTTACAAAATTGATTTCAACACCCAAGGTTTATCTAACAAAAGTGTTTCAACATTAAGGTAAAATTCAATACATTTCTCAAGGTAGATGAATAAAAGGTCTAATTATATGCACTATTACTCTTACTTACACTTAAATACATATTAAAACAATTAAATATACTTCATGTGATCTATTAGAGGGTAGACTACTTGCACAAACCATGAAAGAGTGAGATGAACAAAAGGAGAGATAAATATCACTTGTCATTCAACCACGAACTACTTCACACACTTAAATAAGAAGTTTAGAACTCAAAATTATCTTGAAATATTTTATTAAAAGGCAAAATAAATACTCAAACTAGAAGAGATTTATCATACCAGATGTGGATGTTTATAAAGCCAAAAGTGGTTTCTTATATAGACAATGGCAAAGAGAGAGAAAGAGATGTGGATGTAGGAGAGATAAATGATGAGTTTTTAGTCATTATGAAATTATTTACCCTCTTAAATAAAATATAATACAATCATATAAAACTCCCTTGAGACATGTGTCAATCTACTCTTCAAGTAACTCCATGAGGTTGGTGAAGATGGGAGGAGAAAGCACTCATTGAGCATATTTGAGGTTTTAGAGATCTGCCATCTTGAGATAATGAAGTTAAATTTTTGAAACACTCCTCCAACTACTATGAGAATATTGACACCTTCCTTAATGTCTAACATCTTAGCTTGACACTTACATACTCCCTCTATGCTAAAAGACTCTTTTTTATTAGAGAGTTAACAAATTGTTTGAAACTTCCTTGGAGACTCTTGACACATTTACTTTGACTTGAAAGATTTATATTATTCTTTAATAATTCATCAAAACCTTCCTTAAACTGATATATCTCTTGGACACCTACCTTTCATACTCTTACTTGCATATCATGAGGTTCTCTTTCATTGATCAAGTAGGCCAAACAACAAACATGGCATAATTTATTGACACTTATCACTTAGATGTCCATAATAATTCAATAACACTCCTTTAATAGGTGATAAACTTGTCTATGAAGTCCATTTTTCCTCTGGTCTATCATGAAGACCTTGGGTGAACTCAGACTTGTTTTTTGCTCATCTAGATGGCTGCCTTAGCCCATTAAGACTTTCTTCAACACAAAAACCTATAAAGGTGATTTCATGGATATTAAAGGTTAATTTTAAGGTTTTATATGTTACAAAACATACTCATATACCCCTAATAATTTTTTTCCATAGAATCACCCATCTTTATACCTTATTTCTCATAAACCTATAAAAATGTAGCATTTATCACTTTTGTACATGTGACAGTACAAAATGACTATGTCATCAAGACCTTAAAAGAGTATTCAACATGTTATGACTATAACATATGAAAATTAAATGGATTTGGATGCATTTTATTCAAGTATTCCTCCATCAGGCTTCTATTAGGGTTTAAGAAGGTTTAAATTCTTAGAAATGGTTGGTAAAGGTTAGGCCCACCAACCTATGAGCTAATGCCACTATTTTATATTATAAAAGTCCCTCAACATTTACCACATTATGATAACTCAATATAAATGTCTCTTTATATTTTTGAGTTCACAAAGGTGCTTTTCAGGTGACCATCATGCATTGTGTGTACTCTTTAGGCCATTTTATGCCAAAATGGCCAATTCCAAGTTATCCTCTAAAATCCAATGTCATTATCACCTCTAAAAATTCCATAAGAACACTTAAATTTTATATTTAGGTCCCCATTTAACCTTTATTACTTTTGACCTTAGTCTTTAAGTAGTGATGCTTTATGGAAGGTATTAGGCTAATAGACCTAATGATAGTGTTTCTTATGTTTTACCCTTAAAGGGATTGATATAATCACTTGGACACATTTGAGTGTATAGGATCCAATACCTATACCCATTTTATCACTTTTTTTTGTCTTGTTTAATCCATTTTCTTCCTATATAACACCTTACATAGTTGGCTAACTAAACCTTAGGGTGTATCTATAGGTTATCATCATATGTGGAGACCCCTATAGGTGATCTTTGAGCTATAAGTAGTTGTGTCTCACATTATTTTATGTTCCTAGAGGTAATTATAAACATTTAATATCTAAATAAATTAAACTCTACCTTGAGAACCCTAAACTTGTCTCTTTCTCCTTATGACTAGCTATAGGTGGTGATTATAAAGTTTTAGGACTTCTTTTTTGACACTTGACACTGCAAGTTTTGTGTAAACTCATCAAGACTCTAAGTGAACTAAATACCTATACAACCATTAATTCCTCTTACTATATCAACCTCTTCCATACATTTAGATATTTCTTTTAGGTATGATGTGTTAAAAGAATCTCTTAATCTCATCTATGAGTTTAAGGCTTTCCTCATGAGATGCTATTGTGTGAGTCTAATTCCTTATTTTGAGATACTAAGAAAAATTTCCCCTTTTATGAAAAATTTCATTACATACCTTTCTCATAAATAACTTTAGACTAAGAATAAAACTTTAATTCAGTTTGGTAGGGAGGCTTATGATCTCATTTGGTTTGGTATATGAAGAGATTGAATGCTGCTTGTTTGGTCATATCTCTAACTTATTTTGGGCTTGTTAGACTTTCAATGAGATTTTAAACTTGTTCACACTTTCCAACAAAATTTATTATAAACATTATGTATTATATATTCTTTGGTTATATTTAGTGGAGTCAGTCATATTTTGATGAGTGTCAAAGAGTTGAAGTTACACCTTCATGTTGTCAAGACACCCCTAACACAAACTTAGACTCATGAATGTCCACTTGTAGGTCTACAGGTCCATGTGTGAATGAAACACTTTATTGGAATTTGTTTGAAGGTGTAATTATATTATAACCATCATTATATAATACTCATAATAATTTAATGGTGTCTCCTTCATGCTACCTTGGATTTATCATTACCACTCAGAACTAACATTGAGACTCAAACCTAAAGAAGGTTGTTCAAATATTGTATAAGCATTCCAAAAATAAAGAAACTTAGATAATATATATAAGATTAAATTACAAGGTATAGAACATAAATTATCTAAGAATGAATATATTCTATGAATAATGGAGTAATTGAAACCTCTAAAAGTGACAATCCTTCAAAATAACCAAAACACACTTGCAGTGGGGTGGTATGCTCACACACTTGAGGCATGTTTTTATCTTGTTAAATAAATTCATGAAGATAAACTATATGATTAAACTACCATAAAAATTATATATTTTACCTATGGAAATAACCATCAAAACCATTCTTCTCCATCAGATTCTAAAGTGGATAAACATAAATTAAAATAGACCTTACTTACATGGACAAGTCATAGTGACCTACTATCACTCTTTGAGATTGTTAATAATTGAGGGAACAAGAATATGACTGAAAATTACACTAATTTCAATATTATTATTATCCCTAATAATTTCCAAAGTTTAATCTCCTGACTATCTCCCTTTTGGCCATACCATCCACTCAAATTTTGCCTTTCTAAGCTTATGAAGGTAGTGATGGAGGAGAGAGAATGTTTGTATGACCTAAAGCTTGGTCTAAATATTGAAAATTATTTTAGGATTCCCAAGGGACTCTTTGAAACCATTTATAACTTAAATATGATCTTATAAGGCTATACAAGTGCCCAAAAGTGTTTGTAAAGTGTCATTTTGCTCATTTTAGGCATTGAACTATAGATTTTGTTAGTATTTAACCATACCTAAACATTATATGACATATTTATGACATTAGGTACGTTATGAGTCTTCTTAAATAGTTTTCATCTTGGAATGGTATGTGAAACTCCTCCAAATGAGCCAAAAGGTGACCAAAATATCATTTTAGCACATAAAACATGATGAAAGGTTAATACATGATATTGTCACCTTGGAAGAATATTAATGAGATTTTATAATGACTCTAATTATATAAAATCTTTGACCATTATTAATAATACCAAGACATTGAAAATGACCCTTAGGACTAGACAAGTATGCATAAGACCAAACCTTGGACAAGGTTAGATAAGGATAAATATGACCACATAGAGAACATCTAGGACCATTTAAGACCATGAAAATACCACATAAGAGTTTTTAAAATCCTATAAAAATTTCAACCTAGAGGGGTTGACCAATTTTGACTTGGGGTCAAAATTTGGTCAATAAATTAGCATTTCATAGGGGTAGCATGCTTATAATGCTAATGGATTAGTGGCTTTATCTTCCCATTAGGAAATGGAGTCACCCTTATGCTACCAAATGCAATTGACATGCCTTATATAGACTTTAAAATCACACCAAACTACACAATAAGAATAAATACACTATGTCAAAGGCATTTAGGGAAAACCACACACAAAAGACTCAAAACAACACACTTAACCTATTATGTATAGACTTCAAAACATGTTTGAGGTTATTAAATAGTTCCTCTTGCTTTAATTAGGGTAAAAAATAATGTTCCTTGAGTCAAAATTGGTCCATGAGAACAAATCACCATGTGATGGATGCTTGTCAAAGAAAACTTGCTTATGAAGGTGATCAAATGACTTACCACTCATGATACCTCTGTTAGCTACAAGTGCCTCACTTGAAACCCATTTTAAAGGTCCTCTTATCTCTCCTTGAGGTATGTTTGACATTTCAACCTAATTTATCTCTTTCATGGTCATTTTATGCTTTTCAATTTGATTTTTTATAGTCATGAAACTCTTATTAATTTCACCCTCATATAGATTATGATATTATTGATGTTTAGAATCATAAAACTTTCCTTCTTACTGGCCATATATATATATATATATATATAAGTGGCTCAGGATCAGAATGAGGTATTTTTTACTCCTCCAAGGATAAAATATATTTTATAGTGACTTTAAACTCCTATTTATACTCAATATGTTGATCAATGACCCTATCACCAAGATCATGTTTCTTTTGAAGGAGGGTTGACACACTTGTTCAAATTTTTGCATTATGGCATGGTAATATTGCCATAGATCATCATGATATTTTTGACTATCACACTCATGAAAATTTTAATCTTGGCTAGGTAAAACTGAATCATCTTATTCATTACCATGCTCTAACATGGTTGGAAACTCATCATCATCATCCATATGCATAAAATAGTTACCCCATGTATCTTATTAGAGGCCATCATCAAAATTTACCTTATGAAACTCATCATCCTCTTCATGAATAATATATGTACCAAGACCTATCTCTAAAATATGATTGTATGGATCAAACCCATGTTAACCAGCTCCCCATTCATTAAGGTATAGGTTAGTTATGCCATCAAGATGTGTTAGAGGTTCTTGATCACTAGGATATTTTCCTCTATAATTAATGTTGAAATTTATGTTTGAAGTATGAGGAATATATGGATCCAAATTAAACTTATCTAAGGGTTAAAACTTGATAAAAACTTAGCACCATAACTAGTCTTAAATTCCATGTATGACCAATCTGAATTCAAGTACCCTCCAATCTTTGTAGTGAAGTCCCTTGACAAACAAAGGACAAAGTGAGGTGGAAAATTTACAACCACCACATATTGGGAGATAGAAAATGTAGGAAAATAATGGAGAGTTATTTTAAAATATTTAATAATTTTAACTATATTGGTATTTGATCCATCCAACTATAACACCTCCTTAGAGTGTGACTCATACTTCAAATTTTGTTTGTCTACTACTTATTTGGGCAAGATTAATGTACTTATTCCACTGTAAATCAATAAATTATGAAATAATGAATCTTTAATTATGATTAAGAGTTATAATGGAGTATTTCCATCTTTAGTTTTAGGTTTTATTGGCTACCCATCCTTGGTCTTCACTCTATTTGTCACAATTGCCCCTCTTTCACTAGGATATCTAGGTGATGCATTAATCTTGGAGATCTCATTTTGGAGTAAGTCTCTTTGAATAGGTATGGATAGTGTTTGCCACATTGGTAGAATTACATGAACCTTATTCATCTACTCCATAATACTCATAGGAGATATTCCAACCTTGTCATGCACTTAAGAATCCATAGCACTACCACTAGCTCGTGTAACTTAAAGCATAAGAGAAGGCATAGAAGGGGCTCTAACATTTTGATTTTTCTAATTTACCTAAGCCATAGGAGCTGAATTTTAAATACCTAATCCTTGAGGTTTTTTATATTTCACATTTGATCCACTACTTATTCCTTGTACTTCTTTAACTATTCTCTTATTTGACCTTGTATTTTAAGTTATAGATCTTGAAAAAATGTTGAGATTACCTTGATAGTTGATTGCACATGAGTCCTCTTAGTAGTAATTCATAAAGTTAGAATTTGATGTAACATATTCTCCATTGTTCTTTACTCAACTTATCATCTCTTCTTCAGTCATGGAAGGCATTATTCCCCATTAAGCCATATAAGTTTGATTGAATGCATAATTTATGTAAGTGGAAGAGTCATGAGGCCGGTCCCATGAAGGCTACACTCCATTATATTTTACAAGGTTTTTTTGGATATGTACAATTACTTTAGAAGTATAAGGAACATTTTAATTTTTTACATCGTGCTACCTCATGTGAGTTAGTTACCCTTGTCCTTGATATTGACCTTGAGAAGGTTGTCAAAGAGCTTGGTAAGAATGATAGGGCTGGAAAGGGCCTTGAAAAGACCTCCATTTTTATTGTTATTGTTATTGTTGTTGTTTTTATTTTTTAATTTTAATATATTTAACCTATTATCTAAGAGACTTAATCATATATTATTCTTATTTATTTCTTGGTTGATTAGGGGTAGCTTGCTTGTGCTTGGGTGTAGGAATATGATAAATGATATGCATAGGATCTTGCACATTAGGGAACAAAGTAATTATAAGTATAGGGGATATATTAATAGCTTTAATAAGGTAGTTCTCTACCATTATGGAAATCTCAAAATCATTAGGCAAATTATCCCATCCCATGGATTGAATCATCATGGAGATATCATAATTAAAATCCTTGAGGTAGTAAAGGAAAACATGATGGTCAGTAGGCCTTACTAAGAGTGAGATCCTATTCCAATTCTTTTTAAACCATGAGTTGAAGTATTTAATGTCCTCTTGAAGTGATATCTTAATTTTAGTCAGTTACTCAGTCAGATAAAAGTGGTCAGATTTGTCTTCAAATCTCCTTCTCAAAGCATCACCCAATTAATCCCATGTAGTGATGAAGTTGGGGGCCAAAGTACCATAACAATCAAGTGCATTTACTTTTAAATAAATATCAAATAATATTATATCAATGTATTCTTCAATTATGTTATGTATATTTCAAAAAAAATTAATGTTTGTTATATGTTCAATAGGAGTAGTGGAAACTTCTCTTGTGTATGAAGGCACACTTTTGAGGGATTACATAGGGATATCATTATAGTGAGAAATGGATAAATTATTATGGCCATTTAAGGTAATAAAATGTAAGTTCCTTGGTGTTGTCATATTGTAAGTTAGACCCAAGAAAATTCTGTTAATGGGTAAGTGAGCAGCCAAAGACTTTTCAAAGTATGGATGGGTATTAAAAAACCTCTTTGATCTAAGAGAATAGTAAGGCAACTCTAAAAAATAAAAATGAATGACTTTATTATAACATATTATGTTTACCTTAGTAATGAAAATAAAACACTATTTTTTAACCAAGATCCAATAAGTGTTGGAGTCACCAAATGTTCCAAGATGGAATCTTTACAACTTCAAATTTTCTAATGTTACCATCTACATTTGAAAAATTCTTGGAATATGAGTCCCATAGAGCATACCAAAACTATTATAGATAAAATTTTCACCCTAAATTAGGTATAATCCATCCTCCTTCAATTTGATGTAACATAGAAACGTCTTTCAAGTTGTGGGTGACCTATGGGAGAGATGAATCTCTAGGTTAAAGGCCTAGATCCCTTGCACCACACCTATAACTAACCACTAGTATAATTTATTTGAATGTAAATGGATATAATACATTAACACTACCATAATATAGATGACACATGAATATTAATTCCATAATACTACCATGAAATTGAACTATGAAAGGCAATTTACAAAACTAATCTCAAAACCCAATGTTTATCTAAAAAAAGTGTTTCAACATGAATGTAATATTCAATGTGTTTCTCAAGGTATATGAATACAAGGTCTGATTATAAACACTATTACTCTTCATTACACTTAAATAAATTCAAAAATAACTAATTACACTTCATGTGACTAGTTAGAGGGTAGACTACTTGCATAAAGCATGAGAGAACGAGATGAACACAATGATAGATAACTATCACTTTCCATTAAAAAATGAAGTACTTAGCACACTTATAAAATAAGTTGAGAAATAAAATATAGCCTAAAATATTTCATTCAAAGTCAAAATTAGTACTCAAACTAGCAGGGCTTCAACCTACCAAATGTGTATGTTTACAAACCTAAAAGTGGTTGTTTATATAGAGAATGGTGAAAGAGAGAGAGGAGGATGTAAGAAAGAGTAATGATGAGTTTTAATTCATCATGAAATAAGTTACAATCTTTAATAAATGGGAATATAATCACATAAAACTCCCTTGAGACGTGTCAATTTTCTTTTCAAGTAACTCCATGAGGTTGGCAAAGATGAGAGGAGAAAGCACTCATTAGGCATCTTTGAGGTTTTGAAGATATGCCACATATACATAATAGAGTTAAATTTTTGAAAAAATCCTCAAAATACTATGAGCATACTAACACCTTATTCAATGTCTAAAATCTCAGCTTGACACCTCCATACTCTCTCTATGCCAAAAGACATTTTTTTGATTAGGGACTTAGAATTTTTTTTGAAACTACCTTGGATAATCTTGACACCTTTAATATGAATTGAAATATGTAAATTATGCTTGAATAAGTCATAAAAACCTTCATTTAACTAATATATCTCTTGGACATATGCCTTTCATACTCTTACTTGCATATCATGAGGTTTTCTTTCATTTATCAAGTAGGCCAACTAGCAAACTAGGCCTTGTTGTTTGACACTTGTCACATAAATGGCCATGGTCATTCAATATAACTAATTTATTAGGTGATAAACATGTGTTATCCCTTTATACCTATGATATATCATTAATACCTTAGGATAACTTAAACTTGTTGTTTTTTGCTCATATATATGGCCACCTTACTTCACTTTAGCCCATTGAGACTGTCTTCAATACATAGACATATAAAGGTGATTTAATGGATAGTAAATATGAATTTTAAGGTATGATAGGTTGAAAAACATGCTCATATAATTCCCATAATGTTTTTCATCCAATCACCCATATTTACACCTTTTTCTCATTAGAAACCTTTAAAAATGTGGCATTTATCAATTTTGTACAAGTGATAGTATGGAGTTACTATGTGATAAATACCTTACAAGAGTGTTCAAAATGTTCCAATTATCAAATTGGAAAATTCAATTCATTTTGATGATTTTTTTTCAATATCTGCTCCATTGGGCTTCTATTAGGGTTTAAGAGAGGTTTAGGGAGTTTTAGATTCCTAGCAATGGTTCATAAAGGTTAGGCCCCCAAACTATGAACTAATGTCACTAGTTTATATTATAAAAGGTATATAAACCTTTCCCATCTGATTAGAACTCCATGAAACTAATCTATATAATTATGAGTTCACAAAGGTACTTCTCAGGTGACCATCATGTATTATGTGCACACCTAATGCCATTTTAGGCCAAAATGGTCAATTTTAAGTTATCCTCTACAAAACAATATCACTCTCACATCTACAACTACCATAGGAACAATTCCATGTTATATTTAGTCCCCCATTCAACCCTTTCTATATTATAACCTTAGTCTCTAAGTAATGATGCTTTGAGGAGGGTATTAGGATAATAGGCCTAATGATAATGTTTCATGTGTTTGGCACTTAAGGGAGTGATCTAATCACTTATACACCTCCAAGTGTATGGGATCCACTCTATAGATTAATTAGATAATTTTTTTTGGCTTGGTTAAGGCTTTTTATTCCTCCATAACACCTTAAAATTTTCACTAACTAAACCTCAAGGTGTATCTATAGGTTATCATCAGATGTGGAGACCCCTATAGGTGATATTTTTACTCTGAGCACTTTTTTTTCACATTCCTTTGTGTTCACTAAGATAATTATAACCATGACATATATAAATATAACTTTAAAACCCTAAACATGGCTCTTTTTCCTCATGGTTGGATGTAGGTGGTGATTGCAAGGTTTTAAGACTTCATTTTTAACATTTGACACTACAAGTTTTGAATAAACTCATTAAGACTCTAAGTGCACTAAAGACCTATCCAACCATCAATGCCTCTTATTCTATCAACATCCTACATACAATGAGATATTTCCTTTTTGTATGATGTGTGGAAATAAGATCTTAAGCTCATATAGGCCTTCTAGGATTTCCTTATGACATTCTATTGTGTGAGGCCAATTCCTTATTCATAAATACTAAGGTAACTTTCCCATTTTTTGAAAACTTTCATTATATCCATTTCTCATCCCTAAATTTATACCAATAAGATAAATTAAATTTGGTTTGGAAGGTAGGCTTATGATCTCATTTGGTTTGGTATATGCAGAGCTTAAATGTTTCCTATTTGGTCATCTCTCTAACATTTTTTGGGCTTGTTAGACTTTCAATGACCTTTTGAACTTGTTTTCACCTTCCACCATAATATATTCTCATAATTATTCATTATATATTATTTGGTGATCTTAAATGGAGTCAGCCAAATTTTAATGAGTGTGAAATAGTTCAAGGTACACCTCCATGTTGTCATGACACTCATAACACAGACTTGGACTCATGAATGTCCACTTGTAGACCTGTAGGCCTATGTGTGACTAAAAAAATTTATTATAATTTGTATGAGGGTGTAATTAGACCATAAACATCATTATCTAAGAGTCTAAATAGTTTATTACTGTTTCCTTCATACTACCATGGATTTATCATTACTACTCAGACATAGCATTGAGACTTAGACATGGAGAAGGTTGTTCAAATATTGTACAAGTATTCCAAAGAGTAAGACACTTAGAGAATATGGAAAATATTGAATTCCAAGTTGTAACACATAAATTATATGATAATTAATATATTATATCAATAATGGATTATTTGAAACCTCTAAAAGTGATAATCCTTCAAAACAACCAAAACACACTAACAACAGGGTGGTATGCTTACACACTTTAGGTATAATTTCCTCTTATTGAAGAAAAATAATAAAGATGAATTATATGATGAAAATACCACGGAAATGATATATTTTACCTCTATAAAAAAATTTAAAATAATTATTCTCTATCATATTCTGAAGTGGAGAAATAAAAATAGACCTTGCTTGGATGGACAAGGCATAGTGACCTGTTATCACTATTAGCAATTGGTCATAAAGGAGGGGATATGAATATATAAGACAATTTAACTAAGTTAATGATTATTAGGACACATAATAGTGGACAAATTTTAATCGCTTAACTCTCTCTCTCCTAGTCATATCATCGACTTAAATTTTGCCTTTATGAGCTTATGAAGGCAACAATGGAGGATATAGAATGTTTAAAGTATTTATATGACTTGAAACTTGGTCCAAATATTGAAAATAATTTTATTAATCCCAACATCCACTCTAAACCCATTTACAACAAACATATGATCTTTTAAGGCCATACAAGTTCCCAAAAGTGATTATAAAGTAAAATTTTTCTAATTTAGGCATTAAACTATAAACTTGTTAGTTTATAACCATAATTGAACATTATCTGACCTATTTTTGACATCAAGTACATTATGAGTCTTATTTAAATGTTTCATCTTGGAATGGTATGTACAACTCCTCCAAATGGACCAAAAGGTGACCAACACGTTATTTTAGCACATAATAACATGATGAAAGGTTAATATATGATATTTTAACCTTAAAATCACATTAATAAAATTTTATAATTAATTTAACTATATTAAACCTTTTACCATTCTTTATAATACCAAGACCTTGTAAATGACCTTTAGGACTGGAAAGGTATACATAAGACCAAACCTTAGATAAGGATAAACAAGGAAAAATATGACCAGATGGAGAACAACTAAGACAATTTAATACTATAACAAGACCAAATACAAGTTTTAACAATCCTATGAAAGTTTAAACCTATAGGGGTTGACCAATTTTAACTAGGGGTCAAAATTTGGTCAACACTTGCATTGTCCATTCTACTCAGGCTAACCTATTAATGGATTTCATAAGTTTCCTATGTGTGAAGGTTCTATGACATTACACTTGAAACTTTTGTTTGGAATTTATTTTTGGCACACAATTTCATCATAGATTTTATCCATTGGGTATTCTATGCCAAAGAACACCTCCTAAGCCTTCATTACCTTCTACCTCTTTAAATCCTTTTTGCCATGGTGATTTTTTACACTTTGATCTTTAAAGAAATCAATTCCACCCAGTGATAGAGTGCTAACACATAGCCATTCATACTCTTAAAAACTTTTAAAATAACTTCCAAGTGAGTGAAGTGTTGGGATTCAACTAAGTATCACAATATTTCTCACCTAGTGATTATTAGGACTAAAGATTCAATATACAAAACTTCTAGGCAAGTGGAGTAGGAACAACCATCCACATGTCATAATCCCATAGGCCAAATATCATCAAATCATTCCAAGAGTTTATAATTCTTCCAAGCAAGAAAATTTTCAAAATGATGACACATGTCATCACCCTACTCACCCTGAGTCTACATAGTAAAATGGGGAATACAATAGTTTTGAGCGAGTAGAAAATTAACATGATGACAAATGTCATCATCCCACTTACCCAAAACCTGTATAAATATGGAAGATAATATTATACTCCTTTGGAAATTGAGATCATAGGATTTTTCTAAGTGTCACCATCTCACAGGCTCAAAGTAGTAATAGGCATTGAATAAGGCATAAAAATAAACATGAGGTAGTGGGAAGGAATATTTTTTCCATGTGTCCCCAAAAATACATAAGGGTATACCAATGGAAAGGTAGTAATTTTGAAAGAAGTAATAAGCTGACAAGTGTTGAAGAAAGGATGATAAATCACAAGGGTTAATTTTAGTGGGCTATATTAAAAAATCGTTGGAGGTTCCCAAGTGAATTGGATTCGTAATAGTAGTGAATCATTTTGGAAGGTGATTAATTATGTTAGTGAATCAAGTGATAGATTGGGTGAATTAATATTTTATGAATATAAAAATTCCCTAAATGTAAATATTATTACATATTTGGATTCCTCTTAAAAAATAATGAAATTTCAAAAACAAATCATCACAATATGAGTTTGTATGCAAAATTTACAGCCTCTAAAAGTTAGATAGTTGATAGTGCACTTGTAAATGGAAATATTCATGATGTTGAAAACTATCAAAATCGTGTGAATGTATATCAACAAGTTCACTCTCAACTAACCAAATTTTGAAGGTCATAAATTTTTCATATAGACTTGGATTACGATGATTTTATTTTAAAATTACATGATTTTTCTAGAGGAATCTAAATATGTAATAATATTTGTGTTTTAAGTTTTTTTATATCATTTTACATTGTATAAGAGTTAAATTAAAATATATATGTCCATTGGCAAACATGATTGTCATCATCATATGTGGATGACTATCAACATATGCAAATGGTCATCGACATATGCAAATGACCATCAACATATGCATAAGATCATTGGCATGTGCATATATATAGATAACCATTGACATATGCAAATGATCATTGGCATATGCACAAGATTTTATACATGTTTGATGTGAGGTGAATATATAGAGATTAGCTTATGAGGTACTAGTGAAAAACATATATGTGAATGACATTATTTTAAATGGATGGCAATATGAACCTAAAAATTAACTTACATGAATGATGGAGGTAAAATCACTGAGAGGGGGGTGAATTAGTGATAGAAAATATTTAAATTTAATTCCAAATCTTTTAGAATATTAATTAATAAACATATATCAACTTTAACAACCAATATTAAAAAGAGAGCTCATTCATTCAATGTATATACAAGATCAAACACAAAACACATAGTTCTTGTGGGAAACCCTTATGGGGAATAAAACCCACTTTCAAGCCTACAAACACATGGAATACTTATAAAATAATATTATTACAAAAAGAGACATTTTTAATGAATCACCCACTTCACAAGGAGCACCCACCCCTAATTTTGAACAAGCACCTAGTTGCTCTAAATGTTGAGCACCCACACAACACTTATGAAGAAAACAAATCCACAATTCTGATTGTATATCAATCTAATGGAATCATAATTTATAATACCTCTCTTCAATCCTAAACACCCTCTCAACCCTTATTCACATAGTTAATTCATCTAAATCACCCATTTAGATCTCTCTAAGCTTCTTCACTCATTTTTAGCCACAAACCTACAAAAAATTTGTAATCCCAACAAAGACAACCAAAAGGTCATCCACATAGTCCCTCTAAAATTCCTCTTAAATCATCCACATATCATAAACATTATCTTCACTCATCTCATATAAGTCTCTATCTGTCTCTCAACACATATTCATCAAGTCTACATAAGTTTATTCCACAAGCCTTTGAAACCAACACATTTTGTTTCACCTTTTATAAATTCTTCATGATTATTATGATCACACCATTCTTTATTAGCCACAACACGTGAATTTACCATTAAGGAATCTAACATGGGTCACCTTTAAGCACAACCCTCTTTCAAATAGGCCTAAGTTACCTTTTAGGTCCTATGAAGACCCATTCACCTTTTTGACACTTATCTGAGAAAACTAAGAACATAAGAACACTTTAAAATACATGGGCCCATGTTACATAATCTATGTCTTCCTTAAGTGATAAAAACCATCACAACACCCTACTTATAAAGATAAATTTACTCAAATAAAATTCTATGCACATAGACACCATGAATTAACATAGAGTCACCTTCTAAGCCTTTGATCATATCGAATATGATTGATAAAACCTTCATAATCCACATAGATTATCCTCATAGAGTCTATAACACTCTTCAATAGTTATCTCAACTTGAAACATCAAAATACCATCAAGAAAAATTCAATTAACCTTATCAAGTTACTTCCAGAGTATCAAGAAACACAGTCAACTTTAGAGCTCAATAAATTTGACTATACAAACATTTAAACCTTCAAATTAATATTTTTATATGTGCCTTGATATTATCTACAACTTTTTTACTATAACAAAAATTGCATAGATAAAAAATTATGTCTCAAAAAACAAGCATTGGTCTTTCCTTCATTAAATTCAAATATTTAAATTCAAATGGTCACAATTAAACCTCGGTCAATTATAACATATCTCATGATCTTTGCACAGCTCACTCAACTTGAACAGTTGATATTATTTAGAAGTAGCTCAAAATTTGACTCATAGTGCTCCACTATCTAAATTTTAAACCTCAAAAATGTTGACCCCATCTCATGATTTTTGGTAATCTTGACAAAATACACATCATCAATATTTGTTGATTAGCCTGGGCTTTATCTTGTAGTACTCACCATTAGATCTAACTCAAAAATTCTAAGATTATGACATTTTTCACCTTCATGTGCCTTTAAATCACTTTAATGATAATCCCTTGCACTTGTGTCACTTGGTAGACTCACATGAATTTTTTAATCTTTGGATTTTCCTACACCCATTGATCTTTGTTAGTATGAACCACCACTCACTGTTGATCTTCTATTAGACTAGACAGCTTATGACACTTGTCAACTACACATGCAAAATTTGGCATGTTGAATTCATATGCACTATTTATCTCAATATGTAAGTTTAATCACTAATTTTTTAATCTTCTATAACAATGACCTTGATCTTGGACATGGTTAAACTTGTTGGTCTCTGACCCATCATAGTCTACTAAAGCAACTTTGAAACTTTATAACTTGAGCTAGACAATACTTCAAAACTCCAAATTTATAAGGTAGCTTATTGTCACTATAGATAGCATCTCCCTTTAATCCTTTAACCAATATTGAATTTTTTCATACCTAAAATAAATTCTCAAACCTGATGGATCTTTTATATCAACATGATGTGTAGTGATGGTTTGGCATCTCTTAATCTAGAAGATGTATTTTTCTCATTCCAAATGATCAAAAAACATAACAAAGCTCCTCCAAGACATCTATGGGTTCCAAATTTGAGATTAGACTCATTTGGGAACCCATACTTCCTATACAATAGTTTTTGACCTACATAGCCTTAAGCACAAACTAGAAAAAACAAGAACAAACAAAAATCTCAAATTACACACAAAATACCTTCAAAGCTTGAAATCATATGAAGCTCATCTAGTATATAGACCTTGCACACATAAATGCTTCCACACATGAAATATGTCTCTTAAGAAGAATATGTAGAGACACCCACTTATCATAGAGGGATTAAAGATCCAAAAACTTAGGAGACTCCTATATCTCCATGTTTTTACCTGGTTTGCAATCCTTCATCATCTTCAGATTAAACTTGAATGAGTTCTCAACTTTCTTCTTTTCTTTTATCTCAGGATCCAACTTGATTTCCTTATCCATTTGGGTAGATAAGGCTTGTTCCTTGATCTTAGATCTTATTCCCTATTATGTCATGGAAAATAGTCCACCTTGAGCTTGTTCTTTATTTACCTTCTTAGGCCTCCCTTAACTATGCCTTTTTCTCTTTATGATAGGATTGGTGATTTTTGAATTAGATCACTGATCATTCTCTATAACCTTTCTATATGACCTCTCTCATGACATTTGAAACAAATGAGGTTTCTTAGACTGTACATACCTTGAGATATATGATGATTCCTTGAAGTTTCATGAATTTGTTCTTACACTTGATCATTTGGTCTCCTAATGAGGGCATTACAAAACTTTTCAATATCACCAAAACCTTAACACTTGTAAAAAATGATGTCATTATTCCCTTGTGAACTTGTTGACTATATTAATAAATGATGTTCTTTATGTTTTTTATTGTCTTGCTCATAATTCCATACAAACTCATTCTTTGAAGATATTTTACACTCTCTAGCCCTATGACCAAATTGATTACAAGTACAACTATAAACATTAAAATTTTCATACCTCATGGTATTTGGTTATGTAATCTAATTTGTTCTTATTCTATCAATAGCTTCATTCTTTGATTGATGATTGATCTTCAAGGTCTAATTATCTTTGTTCATATCAACCTTTATCTTGTCTTAAGTTACATGCTCTTGTTCTTCTTTGTATCCATGTCCATATCTATCACTATAATGCTTTTGATTACTCAGAATATTATCAAGATCATTTGATATATTTTCAAACTTCATAAATGACTTCACCTATCTTAAAGTCTTCTCTGATTTAGATTTCAATGACTCATTTTCAATCACATACCTTGAGCACTCATATTCTTTAGATTTTAGGCTTGTAGATAGGATTTTCAATTGCTAATTGAAATGCTTGACTATATCTCAATGCTCATTGGTGTCTTTTATCAGTCTTGCCTCAAACACATTAAATTTTTCTTCATAGTTCTTGATTTGTGACACCATATTCTTGTTATTTTTCTTCTCAATATTTAGATCTTCAAGATCACTCCTCAATTCAGTTTGACAATCTTCCTTGTCTTTTTCATCATTGTATCTCTGCTCATAGACTAACTTAGTTTCATTTATAAAGACTCTATCGTTATTTGATACATGATACATTCCACATTATTACTCTTTACTTCTTTATCAAGAGTATAACACATGAGTTTTAAGTTCTTGTGCAATCTCATCATACTCTTTGACTTCATTACTCAACCTTCTTTCAAATAGTCTAATTTGTTCCTCATAGGATTTGATCGACACATCTTGTTTTTTATACTTCTTTTGTAAAAGCTTCATTTAATCCACATCATCTAGATATTTATCTTCAAAAGTGAGTTTCTCATCTTCTTCCTCTGATTTTTCTCTACAAATAAATCTCTACTTAAGGAAAATTTACATTAATCATGACTTAAATCCATGAATAATGTATCTTTATCCTCATTATGTAAATAATCAGCACTGTTAGACTGGTCACTTCTTTTTCTATAGATGAGTTATTATCTTCTTCATGATAAAGGCTCTTAATTCCTTTGTATGATTCCTTATTTCCATTTTTCTTATTGAATAATGTTGTGTACTTTCTAAGACCCTCAAATTTATTATGTTTAACCTCACATGATTCCTTAGAAGCTTTTTTGTATTCAATCTTGTCTCTACCAGAACATCTAGCTAAAAAGTGATCAACTTTACCACATGAAAAACATTTGAAAGGAATTATTCATTTATACTTACTTGATCCTGCATTCAATTTTATTGAAATCAGGGATTAAATTTGGTCTTGATTAAGATCAAAATTTTCATGAATTAACTTTCTCTTCTTGGATTTTATCTCCTTGATCAAATTGAAGGAAACTTCTTTCTTATGAGGTCTATCCTCATCATGTATCATCTCATAGGCACTAATAATCCCATGCATTTCATCCATATTCATCTAAGTGAGATCATGACTTTCTTCTACAACAAAAACCTTTGAATCAAACTTAAGTGTAAGGGTCTTTAATACCTTCTGAACTATAGTAGCTTCATCAATCATCTCTCCAAGACCTTTGATCATGTTTAATACCTCATCAACCTTTAGAAGATAGGATGCCATAATGTCTATTTCATCTTGAGACTCTCAAATTGCCTTCGATAGGTCTACAACTTGGCCCATTTTACCTTTGAGTCTCCTTCATAGATAGTGTATAATTTGACCCAAATTTACTTAACATACTTGTAATGGATCACTCTGGTAAACTCAACCTTGGATAGACCATAAATGATAGCATTCATAACTTTTAAGTTATTCTCACTCAACTTCTTATTAGTAGTACTAGTTGGAGGAGTAGCTAGTGTAGTATATCCATCCAATGAGGCCACCAATTTCTCTATTTTTTAGCCTCATCCACATATAATATATATATTTTTATTTTTAAATCCCCATAACCATCCATGACTCATACAAATAAATGAACAAATTTATAATTTTGTTTCACACACACACACACACACACACACACACACACACATGTTATGTTATGAATTATAGATGATTTTTCCTTGATTAGATTGTACTTGTGTAAATTTATTTAACAAGAATTTAAAGGATAATGTAAGGCTATAAGATATTTTTTTTGCACAACACCTACAGGCTAACCACAAAAACTATAGGATCCACCTACAGGCTGCCCATAGCCACTGTAGGCTACCTGTAGCAATTTTAAGCTCCATATATAGGTTGATTTTAGCCACTGTAGGTTTCCCATGACAACTATAGGCCCCACCTAAAAATTTCCTATAGCCACTGCATAGTTTCCATAATAACTTTAGGTTTCACCTATAGGTTACTCATATCCACTATAAAAAAATAGAGCTATTGTTGTGATTAGATCTTAAGGAAACATCTAGCTATCTTGGGAACTAAATGGATGATTAGAAAGGACCATATCTATTGTAAAAACTCCCTACATGCAAGGAAATTTATGAACTACCAAAGATGAGAAAGACAAGGACAATGGGAAAGATACAAAAAGAAATAAAACAACAAAATAGTATACCTTGTCCTTAACCCAGTCAAGCCTAAAACAAGTAACTTTGGTTACTAACCACTTAAAATTTGACTAAGGTAGTTTCTAAAGTATTTATATTTTTCCTAGTTTGGTGTCTTTGGTTAGAAGTTAATAAAGTACCTTATATATTTGATGGTAAAACCTAGATTAGATTAAGAGTTAGTGAAGTTTAAATTACAATTGGATAGTTAATAGAACTATATAAGTCATTGCATTGTAATCTTCTGTAGAAATATTTAATTATTATAGATTTTAATAATGAAAAAGTTGATTCTGTAATAATATTTTACAAATATCCTGGAGAAGGATTGGAACTCATATCTGAATAAGGAAGGGACCCCTTAAAAGGAGTTGTAGTAAATATCCTAGCCTTCCTTAGTTAAGAGTGTGTAAGTAGATTTCATTATTAATCTAATTATATAAAGTGTGATGCATGTTTGATTTATAAGTGTAAAGTATTTCTATATTTCTATCATAATAGTTTCGTAGTATAGCTATCTAGTGAATTTAACATATGTTCATTGTACTCAAACTAGTAAAGCAAGCTGATTTATGAATTAATAATTCATATATAGTGCTAACATCCTTAAAAAAAATATGCACCTTGGGTTGATAATTTATGTTAATCAGACTAAAAAATATGGTATTCACTAGGTAATTAGTTTTCACAACATTTTGATGCTATTATTGGGGATAATGTCAATTATTATTATTTTAAATCAATTTTTTTTTTTAAATTAGTTAATGCACTATTCTATCTAGCCAAGTAAGTTGAGTGAGGACACTACAATATCTTATGCTAGATGTCTAAGCTCTTAGACATATAGTTCTAGTTGGGAAAGTTGAGTGAGGGTAATATGGTGTCTTATGCCAGATGTCTAAGTTTCTAGAAGTAAATGGTGAATAGCCTTGAATACCTATTTAAATTCTTTTAATTTACTTATTTCATGTTTTTAGGATTTATTTTTTGCAAGAGTGATTTATTTTCTACAAAGTGTGCTCTTAATTTTCCTTCTTTTATTTCATGTTTTCTAGGATAATTTTCCTACTTTTATTTCTTTTTTTTCTAGAATAAGTTTCCTTCTTTCTTTTTCTATTTCTTAGAGTAATTTTCCTAATTTCAATAGATAACTTTATTGTTTTCTAGAAGTAAAATTTCAATTCTAGTTATTTTGATTTTTTCACTCCTTTATTGCACTTTTTGCTTATTTTGAAACAACCCCTTAGAACACTCAAAAAACAAAAAGAATATAGTCTTGTGTAGGAAAGAACATGATAGATGAAAGGTGTATCATAATGTTTATGTAGAGAGAAAGAGATTCTTGAGAGAGATTCCTGCTAAACAAGCCACAAGTTACTATTGAGAAAGAACTACAAGTACTCGTAGAAAATAAGAATCCTATTTAAAAATATACCATAAGTTAGAGGTATATTTAAGAAGGAAACACTAAAAACCAAAGGAAGCAACTTATAAAAGAAGTACTATTGGCTTTGAAAAAAGAAACAAAACTAGAGGAGGTATTAGCTGAGTTAGTAAGGGGAAAGGAAGGAGAAAAACATCATGAACCAAACAGTCTAGAAAGTAGCATCTGAACAACATTCCATCAAGGATTTATTGAATAAATCCAAGAAATATCAAGAGAATATTCATATTTCTCATTAAAAAAAGACTACAAAGTAGCAGATAAATGTTTACTATCATACTGATAAAGGGATTGATATAAAATTTGAAGACATGATCTTGAGTACCTTTGGTATCCATATCATAAGAAAAGTCATCATTATTAGAGAAAGATACTTTGTGGATGATAATAGGACTCCAAACATAGTTACTTTTGAATTTCCTATTCCAAATGGAATAGGCATAACACATGAAAAATATCCACCCTCAACCTTTCCCAATTTTAGAGGTACATTATCAAAGACCTAGACACCTTTTTGTTTGAATTTGATATCCTCTATAGAAGCTATGACTATAATTAATATGCACAAAAATTGAAAATTTTTATAGCCACCATCAAGGACTCAACACTTCATTGGTTCATGGGACTTGGTAGTAATTCAATCCTCACTTGGGAGGATATTAAAAAAAAATTATGACCAAGTATCAAGAATATGGATGAGAAAGAAGTTATAGAAGAAATGACATCTTCAGGATGAGTCAAAAAGGAAAAGAATCTTTAGAAGACTATGTTGAATAGTTTATGTTCAGTGTATTGAAATTCAAGCAAAGTTCACTAGGAGAAGAACCTCTAAAACTCATCTTCCTAAAAGGAGTCTAAGAATACTATCTAGAATCCTTGGACCTAATGATTGGGGGAGATATCTCCCATTTTCCATTTATAGACATCAAGGAATTGAGAAAGAACATTTCCAGGTCTGCTATAAACAAATTTAGGGACAACAATCTTTCATTAGTAGCTATAAGTGGCCTATCAAAATTTGAAGTTAGTAACCTATTATAAGACATGAACCATGATATCATTAGTCATTTGGCCAACCAACTGGATATCCGACACTCTAAGCAAAAGGTAATCAACCTTGGATCAAACTTTGACCATCTATTATTCAGATTGTAAGAGGAGGAAGATAGATTGTATGTGTCATAAGGTTAAGGCTAAAGTAGTTAACATCACAAATAATGAACCAAAAATAATAGAGCTACATGATGTAGGAGGAGATTGATACTAGGTTTTTCATGTTTCATAAATAAAGCCATGTGTTCAATGACCATCTTATCTAGTTATGGGACAAAATACAACTTTTTTAAATTCTACCTCTTTTAAGTCACAACTTAAAAATACCAGTCCCAAATAGACTAGTCCATGGATGAATGTCCCACCTCTATTCTAACTACTAGCCACCTCAGGCAAGATACCCCACCACCTCTTGGAAACCTCCAAAAAAGTCATTCCCACCTCCTAATTTTAGTTGGTGTCTACCTCAAATAAGCTACCCCACCACTTTCTAGTAACCTCCACAAAATACAGTTGCACCTTGGTCACAAGCTTGGCAACCATCCCAAGGCCCACCCTTCACAAACTAGTGGAAACAATGGTAGAGACCCAATCAGCCCTAGGGAAACCATCAAGGATGATTCCCTCCATAAAAAATATAATAACCTGCTACTCTTATGCCCAATAAAAAAGCTACATCCAAGCCTAATCAAATCCTTACCTAACCTATGCAAAACCCTACAAATAAGTTGGTTCAACCAAAATTTAGTACTAAACCTATCTAATACTTGGCATATGCAATGAACATCAATGAAGTTCACCTATGTTTATGAAAAGTTCTGCCACTTCCAACCCAACACATAATAATGGAGTTAGATCAAAAAGCTTGAGAAGATTATGTTAACCAACCTTCATCATTACAAGAGCTCTCTAAACTAATAAATAAAGCTATTATTTAAATAGCCCCACCATTTCTAAAATGTCTTACCCTTCAGTGCCATCTAATTAAGCCTAAATCTAATTTCATAGGACAACTCAAAAATCTTTGTGTTAAAATTCCCCTCTTTTAGGCCATCAAATATGTGCCCATATATTCCAAAGTTGTTAGAGACTTATGTCTAAGTAAACCTAGAAGGAGGAAGAAGGATCTTAATACAATGCATGTGATTAGCTAGCTGGTAGACCTTATGCTAGGAAACACCTTGCCAAATAAATATTCAAATCTAAGATACCCAGTAGTAACAGTCCAAATCCATGATCAATAGTTGTCCAATACATTGATAGGCTTGGGGGTTATAATAAATGTAATGAAAACTAAAAACATGCATAATTTATAGTTGAATAATATTCATCCCATATCTATAATGATATAAATGGATGATAGATTTATAGTCAAACTAGAAGGAATCATTGAATATCTTGTCATTACTATAGATTTTTGGGATTATCCTATAGATTTCATTGTGTTGTATTCTAAGTCTAATTTGAGTGTATATCCTATTATCTTAGGATATCCATCACTTTCCATAGCTAATGCCTTCATTAGCTATAGATCAGGTGATATGTTGATCTCTAATGGAAACCACACTAATAAATTTGTTCTCTATCCCCCAGCTTAGCCAGCCTTGGCACTAGAGCATATGTTGTGGGCTGAAGAAGATGAGGTAGAGTAGCCTCCCTATATTCTTATATTCACCATATACCATGCATGTACCTTGGATGATCAAGAATATGATACAATTCTATCCAATGTTCTCTAGAATAATTACAAAACTCATTCTATATATCTTAGCCACCTACAATGTGTTGAATGCTTATTTTATAGCTTTTAGGAAGTAAATAAATTTGATGCATCTATATAGGAAACATTTCACCATTTTCTACCTCATAGCTATAGCCAAACAAGATGCATTAGCAGTATAAAAATGATGAAAGCACTCTCATAGAAAATTGAAATCACTCCAAGAAAAATAATACTTATTAATAGCAAGTTGGAGTCAAATGAGGAAAAGAGCCTAGTAAGCATGTCGCATGAAAAGTATTGTGATTTTGCATGGGATTATGAGGACATGCACATAATCAGACTAGAAACATGCACACACCATATCTATATCAAAGAAGAGTGCCAATCAATTAGATATTTACAATGTAGGATGAATCTAGTTATTAGAGAAATAGTCAAAGTGGAATTGTAGAAAATATTGACTGTTGGATTTATATACCCCATCTTAGACCATGAATGGGTTTCACATTTGGTAATTGTACCAAATAAAAATGGATAATGTCATGTATGCATATATTATAGGTAACTTATTACATTAACTAAAAAGGATCATTTTCCTCTTCCCTTCATTGATCAAGTGTTGGATACACTAGCAAGGAATAAATATTTTGCCTTTTTGGATGGCTTCAGTGGTTATGACCAGATTAGCATTACTCTTGAGGACTAGGAGAAGACCACCTTAAATTATCCCTAGGGTACTTATGCTTATGTTGTATTACCTTTTGGGATATGTAATGCTCTTCCAGCATTCTAGAGGGCTATCTTGAATATCTTTTTAGATATGACAAATGAATGTGTAGAAATTTATACGGATGACTTCACTGTTTATGGAGAAACATTTGATGATTACTTGAACAACTTGGAGAAAATGATACAAAATTATAAGGAGCATCATTTATCTTTAACTCAAAAAAAATACTACATGATTATAACATAAGACATTATCTTAGGCTACCATACATCTATTGAAGGAATTAATGTTAACCCTAAAAAAATTAGCATCATAAAAAATCTCTCAGTTCCTCAAAAATTGAAATATGTTAGGACTTGTTAGTTACTATAGGAGATTTATCAATAATTTTAGAAAAGTAACAATGCCATTGTTCACTCTCTTGACTAAATATGTTGAATTCATCTAGACTCCTACCTATGATACATGATTCAAAAAATTAAAAGAATTATTGACCACCACCCCTATTCTATGTGGTCCTAATTGGAATCTTCCCTACCATATTCATAGAGATGCTTTTGATAGTACCCAAGGAGAAATTCTAGGCAAAAAACAAGGAGCACTCAATTTTGCTATCTATTTTGTAATCAAGAACCTATAGATAATAGAATTAAATTACATAGTCACTAAAAAAGAGTTTTAGGCAATAGTCTACATTATCAATAAGTTATGTCACTACATCATAGGGTATCAAGTCTTTGTTCATACAAACCATGTAGCCATTTGGTACCTTATGAACAAATTAATTGCATTAGCTAGATTGATAAGATACCTACTCTTATTACAAGAATTTAATATCACCATTGTAAATAATCCTAGTAGGGACAACATCATGGCTGATTTCTTATCATAACTACAATCCCATAAAGAAGATAACATAGTGGATGACACATTTCTAGATGAAAACATGTTCTCCCTCACCCTTACCACACCTTGGTATGCTGATATTGATACCTACATTACTATAGGGTTACTTCCATAACACTACCTCCCTCAACAAAGAAGATATTTGATTCAGAAAAGTGGTAGGTATTCATGGCTATCCAAATTTATTTTCTATACTAGGCATAACTCCATCATCATAAAATGTCTTAAAGAAGATGAAATTCTATATATCCTCAAAGACTACAATGATGAACCCTTTGGAGGGCACTTTTTATCCAAGTGTACAATAATAAAAATCTTGAATACAGGATAATATTAGATCTCACTCCATAAATATGCAATAAGTTATGTTTCTCATTATGATAGATGTTAGTGTATGGGGAGACCTACATGTTCAAATGAGATGCCTTGTAGCCTCAAATAGTGCTTATACCATTTTAAAAATGGAGCCTAGACTTTTTAGGATCTTTTGATCCAAAATCTAACAATAAAGAGTCAATTCTTATATGTACTGATTATGTCACTAAATGGGAGGAAGTCAAGGCTCTTACACATGCCAAAGACGAGAAGGTGGTATCTCTCCTCTATGAATAAATATTAACAAGATATGGTGTACCATGAGAAATAATCACTGATCAAGGACCCCAATTCACTACTAGTTTAATTACTACTTTGGTCCAACAATATGAGATTAGGCATGAGAAATCAACTCCATATCATCCACAATCTAATGGATAGGTGGAAGTCACTAATAGGGAGTTAGGATATATTTTGACCAAGATTGTTAGTATGTCTTGTAAAGATTGGGAGGCTAGACTTTTTGAAGCTATTTGGGCTTATAGAATCATGTGAAAGACTACTATAGGATTCACTCCATATGAGTTGGTCTATGAAAAAAAGTTTGTCTTGCCAATATAATTTGAGCATAATATCTTATAGACAACACTAGCACTTAGGATGGATATATCTGAAGCACAAAAATAATGTCTTATGCAATTGAATAAACTAGATGAATAAAAATAGTAGACATTATAGACCATAAAACTTTTATAACATGAGTAGATTAGTTGGTATGACATGTAAATTAAGACTAACAAATTTAATTTAGGATATTGGACCCTTATTTTTAAAATAAAATACAAATATCACAAGGGAAAAATATAGATCAAATGGCTTGGTCTATTTGAGATTGAGCATGTTTATGATAATAGAACAGTGCAACTCCAAACCATTGATCTACTAAGATGTTGTCTACTAGTCAATGACCATAGAATAAAGTTGTACAAAAAGCCACTCATTTAGAAGGAGTTTTCTAAGAACATACACATGCAATTAAAAAATGGATACAATGATGTATTGGATAAGCATGATGTCTCACCAGACAAAGGGAGAACCAACCAACACATAGATGAAGAAAGAGAGGACTTCCTAGCCCTCCTCTATCATGAAGACTGAGACCTTTACTTGGTCCTTGACTAGTCACCCTCACTATTGACTTGGAAAGGACCTACAATAAACATTATACTAAAGCAATAGTTAGAGTTAAAAAAACCCAACAATGAAAACCCTTTTAGGCATTGTTGGTAGTTTCTAGGTATAAAACCAAACTATTAGCTATCCAGAACTGTAAAATGGGCCTAAATAGAAAACTAGCTTATTGGCTATTTAATGGTAAAAATAAAAATTGAAAAATAAATAATCATTCTAAGAAAACTATTCATCTTCCTCCAATTTCCAAGGGCTATTTTGTAGCTACTACAGGCACCTCCTTCAGTTGCTATAGGATCATCTGTAGCTATTATAGGCACCTCCTTCAATTGTTATGGGATCTCATGTAGCTACTATGGGAACTTTTCCCATATCTAGGCACAACCTCATAGTCACTACGAGTACCATCTCTGGTTGTTACAGGCATACCCTAACATCTCTCTAAGCACATGCAAGATATTTCTTCCCAAACTCTAAGCTATGGCCTTGGCTATGAGATTTTGAGCATACATGGAAGACACTAGACGAGAAAAAGGAGTAATGAAGGAATATTAGAGTAGAAAAGTGAAAATATTACTCAGGCCTATCCTTGAATAACAAGGGAGAGTCACTAGGTAGAATCCATAGGCAATAAGACAACATAGAGGAAAATCATATAATCTCATGTAGAGGAAGATCACAAAGTAACAACACGTTCATCTACCCTCTTCCATGTTCATGTAGCACCTGTCTTGGACCACCCAGCTTTGTAATAACCACCTTGTGGTAGGAGATCAATAATATCTCATCCAAGTCTAAGAACCATGTTCCAATTCCATGTAGGCTATCATGAATCACAGGTAGGTGCACTGAGGGCACCATAGAAGCCTACCATCATGTGATATAATAATTTATCCAAATGGGCCCAATTCAGTCTAGTTACAACTACAAACATAGTCATTATCTTTTGTCAATCACTCTCATGTAAACACTCACATTCAAATCCTTGGTGCCACCTTAAGTAAGTCATTAAAAAGGTACATCATATATTTTGATCATTGAAAAGTATTCATTATTTTAATATAGCATGTATGATATTGAAAATCATATTAAATCATGAAACATGTCATTCATTTACACACCTCAACTCACACTTAAAATCATATGATGATGTCCTAACCCACACTTATACCTATAATTATGCCCATGTTTTATCCCTTATATCCTATTCACTCCATGCCACTTGAGGAAATGTGATGACTCAAGTGGGGGGAAGATGTTATCGATGAGAATTTCATTTATTATGAGATCCATACCTATGATATTAGATAATATAATAAATCCATAATAACCTATAGGGAAAATAATCAAATTCATTGCTTTCCCTTATAAGTTCAACCATTCATGCAAAGTTAAAGCATGCCATAACCTATAACCCCAAATTGTCATTGTTGAACAAACATTGCTTTGATACAATTAGATTTTTATAAGACAAATAGAGTGTGTTTCCAAATATATGTTGAAAGGATTGACAAAGAAGCTAAACTTAATAGAATGGGAAGGTTATTTGTGAGGAGAGAACCCACAGATCATAGGCAACTTTACAGAGACTAAGCTAGTTAGGTTATCTTTAATAAATCTAGTTGGACCACTTATTTTGAGAAATTATATCATTTCTTAGAACCCCATTGCTAAGTAATTTACAATATATTTTACTGGATACCAAGCTACCGTACATGGAAACACATTCCTAGTCACTAAAGACCTAGTGATCTAGACAATTGGGCTACCAAGTATAGGAGAGAAATGGAAAGACAAACCCAATTGCCAAGAAGTTAGATAGCAATTTTGTCAAGGAAATGAAATACTAGTACTGAAGAAATTTGGCGTGGAGAGACTCAGCTTACCTATAGCCTAGAGGGAGATATTTTTATATATCATTAAATATATCACCTATGAAGGAAAGCATTTCCTAATTTATAATCTTTAGTTTAAATTTTGGAATTATTTAAGGTAGGAAAAAACCATTAATGTTCCAAATCACTTATGAAACATTCTAAAAAGGATGTCTAAAGAGTACTAGAAGGGCATCAAAAAATATCTATCCCATCATTGCCTAATATGGTTGATAACTAAACATAGAATAAATTCTTTCAGACTTGATCTAAGTTGGGAATAGTTGTTAACCCTAGTCAATAATGAACTATAGAATAAGAGGGTAATAATGAGGAATAATACCCAAAGGAGTAGGCCCAACACATTATACAAGAAGATGATGTAGGAACTAGTGCTACTGGCCAACCCATAGCTATTGAAGGTCCATCTAAAAATACTATGGGTAGAAGAAAGAGAAGGAAATAGTCATACCTCCTTCTGACATAGAGGATGGAAGTCCATATAAGCATATTCCTTCTCCCACTTCTCCTCACCACAAACTGATTCTTCCACCATAGCTCCTTTAGGAGAAGAGGAAGTTCTTCCATCAAATGTTGCATAAGAAGAACAAGTTCCATCATCCACCCCTCCTAAAAATAAGATGAAAACTAAAGAAAAGAAACAAAATACAAATACAATCTCATCACCCATAGACACCAGTGAGGATGAAAAGCCAAAGAAAAAACCTAGGTTTTAGAAGACCCCTAATGTGTTTGAAATTGAAGAATGGTCTATTGATGAGGAATCTACCAAGGAAGAAGAAGAATAGTCACCCAAACCATCTAGATTCATTGAGGAAGACATTAATCTCTTCAAAAACATTGGGTATATAGAAGAAGAATTGAGAATAGAAGATCAGCCTATAGTAGAAGAGGAATTGGTTGAATAAGAGACTATGGAAAAAGAAGTAGAACAAGGGATATTTTCTCATGCCTAGAAGTTCCAAGCATTATAACAAGCTATGAAAGAGATATATAGGTTGAGGAATGAGATTAAAAAATTGAAAGTTAAGAGAGGAACTAAAATACTTATAGGGGAAGTATAATTTATATAACCTTCTATGGATAGAGAAACGTTATTGGAGGAACCTATAGCAACTTCATCTACATTGACCATAAAAGAACTTGTAGTGGATTATGCTCTAGTTTTTGGTACCCTTTTTCAATATATTTCCTCCTCCATTACCCATTATAGAAACACCTACTATAGAAGTTATTGATGTGGATCTTTTAGCTACCACACCTATAGAAATTGATGACCTCCTACATTTTCTTAAGGAACAATTTGGTGATGATGAAAATCACTACAAGAAGTTAGTACAAAGATTTAATGTATATGTTGAAACAAGAAAGCAATAAGATGAATTAAAAAAATATTATAAATGGTTAAAGGAAAAGATTAATAAAATGCATGAAACCACTAAAATGCTAATGGAGTACAGACCGCCTTTTAGGGTGTATGTTGTCTACTTAGAAGAGAGATGACTTAAATTCAGATATGATAGGATCTATAATGATCAATATTACATGGTTTGTGACCCCAAATCTTTCTTCTAAGTATATAGACATGTTGATCCTAACATCCAAGCTCAATTAAGTGAGTTTTACATCCACCAATATATTGTACCTAGTATTGGAAATTGGAATCTAAACATCTACATGGGGGATGTCCAATTGAATGCTTGGGGGATGTCCAATTTAATGCATTTTATTCATGTATTCTTAATGAAATAGGAAGAGGGAAATAAGTAGAAGAGTATCAAGAAAAATAAAAAGAAGATACCCTAATGATCAAGGATGAATCATGTGATCTAGATTTTGTAATAGAAGAATGGATCTCCTTCATGATCTCAAGTACTCCATAAACATGGGTTATCAAGAAACATGTAGAAGTTTATAATCATTATTTTATTCTTATGAAAGGAGATGGAAATAAAAAATTTATTTCTTATTCCCATATATGGGTATAACTCTCTAATGCTTCAAAAAGAAAGGAACCTTACTCCCATTAAAACCTTAGGGATGCCATACATAAAGTACACATGTATATAGAGATTGTTAGGAAGAGAAGGGTAGAATGGTTGGGATTGATGTTTCAATATACTTTGTTTTGGTTCCAAATTCCTAATTAGGAGGGGAAGGTACCATCTGACAGAGAGGTTGAGAAGAAAAGATGAGAGAACATTGATGAAGCTAAAGGATTTTATATCCTTGAAGTGTCAGGCTACACTAAGCCCCTTATTTTCAAAAAATTATATGGTTTCAAAATGTAGCTAAGGCTTTCTTTAGGATGAGAGAGAGGTTATGTAGGGAAGTGTGATGAGACCACCAATTTTTATATTTGTTTAGCCTCATCCATACCTAGTATATACATTTTTCTATGTAAATCCTTATAACCATCTATGACTCGTACAAATGAATGAGTGAATTTATGATTTTGTGTCTGTATTGATATATATGTTATGTTATGAATTATGGATGCTTTTTCCTTGATTAGATTATACTTGTGTAACTTTATTTAACAAACATTTGAAGGATAACATAAGGATATAGGATCTTATTTGGAAAAAACACTTACAAACTACCCACAACAATTATATGATCCACCTACAGGCTATCCATAGAAACTATAAGTTACTTACAACAACTATAGGCTCCACCTATAGGGTGCCCATAGCCATTATAGGTTACCAATGAAAACTATAGGCTCCACCTATAAGATACCTATAGCCACTATCAATTACCCATATCAATTGTAGGCTTCACCTATAGGTTACTCATAGCCACTATAAAGAATAGAGTTATTATTGTGATCAGATCTTAAGGACACATCTAGCAGTCTTGGGAACCAAATGGATGATTGGAAAGGATCATAGATATTATATGGACTCCCTGCATCCAATTAAATTTGGATGTGATACCAAATTTGAGAATGACAAACATAATGGTAAGGAGACAAAAATAAATAAAACAATAAAATAGTATACCTTATCCTTAACCTAGTCAAGCCTAAAACAAGTAAATTTAGTTAATAACCACTTGAAGTTTGATTGGGGTAGTTTCTAAATTATTTTTATTTTTCCTAGTTTGGTGTCTTTGGTTAGAAGTTAATAAATTACCTTCTATATTTGATGGCAAAACATAGATTAGATTAGGAGTAGTGAAGTTAAAATTGAGATTGGATAGTCAATAGAACTATAGAAGTCATTGCATTGTAATATTTTCTATCAATATTTAATTTCTATAGATTTGAGTAATGAGAAATTTGATTTTATAATAATATTTTGTAAATCTCTTAGAGAAGGATTGTAACTTAGTTCTGAATGAGGAAGGACCCCCTCAGAAGGAGTTGTAGTGAACATCCTATCCCTCCTTAGTTAAGAGTGTGTAAGTAGATTTCATTACTAATATGATTATATAAAGTGTGATGCATGTGTGATTTATAAGTGTTAAATATTTCTATATTTCTATCATAATAGTTTCATAGTATAAGTATCTAGTGAATTCAACATAAGTTCATTGTACTGCAACTAGTAAAGCAAGATAATTTATTAATCAATAATGCATATATAGTGCTGACATCCTTGAAAAGTGTAAGCACTCTAGGTTGATAATTAATGTTAATCAGACTAAAGAATCTAGTATTCACTAGGTAATTAGTTTACACAACACCATTTATGATAGATTTCCAAATATCAAACCCTAGAGACATGATGTATGTCCTCATCCTTACACTCTAGAAAGCATAGTTTGACCCATTAAACAATAGTTTTTCATTTGTATAGAAACCCTAAATCTATTGACTTGTCATGTTATACCTTGGATCACCTTTAAGTCATTAAAATTGCAATGAAGGTCTTGCTCTGATACTAATTATTAGAGGTAAAATCATTAAGAGGGGGTGAATTAGTGATGGGATATATTTAAATTTAATTCCAAATCTTTCAAACTATTAATTAATCAACATATATCAACTTGATCAAGTAATATTAACAAGAGAGCTCATTCATTTAATGCATACATAGGATCAAACACACAACACATAGTTCTTGTGGAAAACCATCATGGATAATAAAAACCACTCTCAAGCCTACAAACACATGGAATACTTATCTTATAAGATGATTACAAACAAGAGACCCTTTTATTGAATCACCCACTTCAAAATGTGTACCCACCCCTAAGTTTGAATAAATACCTAGTTACTCTAGATGTTGAGCACCCACACAACACCTATGGAAACAATAGTTCTATAATTCTGATTATATATCAATCTGATAGAGACACAATATATAACACCTCTCTTCAATCCTCAACACACATTCAACCTTTCTTCACATAGACAATTCATCAAAATTACCCTTTTGGATCTCTCTAAGCTTCTTCACTAATCTTTAACCACAAACTTGCAACAACTCTATAACCACAATAGATATATGACCAAAAGTTCTTCCACATAGTCCTCTCTCTAAAATTCCTCTTAACTCATCCAAAAAACATACACATTCCCTTTGATAAACTCATATAATTCTCTTTCTATCTCTCAACACATATTCCTCAAGTCTGCATAAGTCTATTCCACAAGCCTTCAAAACCAACACATTTTATTTCACCTTTTATAGAGTATTCATGATTATTATGATCACAACCTTATTTTTCAGCTAAAACACATGCCTTAAATCTTAAGGCATATAACATGAGTCACTTTTAAGCATAACCCTCTTTCAAATAGGTGTAAATCACCTTGTAAGTCCTATAAAGACCCATTCACCTCTTTGACGTGTATATGAGAAAACTAAATATGTAAAAACACTTTATAATACATGGATCCATGATAGAAAATCTATAGGCCCTCATTTAGTGATAAAAACTATCACAACACCCTTCTACTAAAGCTCAATTTGTTAAAATAACATTCTATGCACACAACCACCATGAACAAACACATAGTCACCTTTTAAGAATTTGATCATATTGAATATGATTAATTAGACCTTCATAATCAACATAGATGATCCTCATAGAGTCTAAAACACTCTTGTATGGTTATCTCATTTCTAAACATAAAAATACCATCAAGAATAGCTCAATTAGCATTTTAAGTTACTTGTAGAGCATCAATGATCACATAGTCAAATTTATATCTCAATAAATTTGACTATACAAACATTTAGACCTTAAAATTAATATTTATAGATGGGTCTTGAAGTCCTATAAAACATTTATTTTCACTAAAACATCAAATTCTACATAGATCAAAATTTATGGCTCAAAAACCAAGCACTAGTCTTTCCTTCATTAAATTCAAATATTTAAATCCAAACAATCATAATTAAACCTCGATCACTTAGAACACATCTCATGTTCTTATTCTTCACTCAGCTAATTTAACTCACATCATTGATCTTCTTTAGAATTAGCTCAAACTTTAACTTGTAGTGCTCCATTGTCCAAATGTTAACCTTGAATATGTTGACCTCATCTCATGTTTTATGGCAATCTTGATCACATATGCATCATCGATATCTACTGAGTAGCTTGGTATTTATCTTATAAAATTCACTATTATATCTTTCTCAAAACTCCTAATAATATGACACTTAGGACCTTCATATGCCTTCTGAGCACATCCCTTACGTTTGTGCCACTTGGCAGTCTCATGTGCATGATTGACTCTTTGACTTGTCTTGCACCATTGATCTTCATCAATACGAACCACCACTCACCATTGATATTCTTTTATACTATCAATATTGTGACACTTATCACTTACATGTGCAACCTTTGACATGTTGACTTCATATGCACCATTTATCTTAATATGTATGATTAAGTGTTCACTATTGGATATTTTAGACCAATGACCTTAGTCTTTCACATGGTTAAACTTGATGGTCTCTGACCCATCATATTATACTAGAGAAACTTTTACATTTATAGCTTGATCTAGACAACACTTCAAGACTCCAAATTTTTAGGGTAGCTTATTAGCACTATACACAAAATCTCCATGTAATCCTTTGACCAATATTGAGTTTTTATATAACTAAAATAAATGCTCAAACTTGATGTTTATTTTATATCTTCATGATGTGTAGTGATGGTCTATATTTTTTAAGCTATAAGACACATTTTGATCATTCAAAATGATCAAAAAACATACTAAAGCTCCTCCAAGACATCTATGGATTCCTTACAACCTCTTCTTTGTCCTTATAGACCTATACATGTGCCATATCTCTTCAGGATCTCAATATAATCAATTTATCATTCTTTCCTTAGTACCTCATGATATCTTTGACATCAATGACAATTTACGACACCAATGACCATGTACAACATCCCTGTACTTACATATTCAGGTAAGTAACTAGGCACCCGACCACTTCAGTTAAAACTAATTCACAAGCAACCAAGATAACCTCAATTCTAACTCTAGTTACAATGGAAATAATTAAAAGGGAAAAAGTGTCCATAATTACGACTACCTCATCATATAAAATTCATTCTATAATGGCATTGTTTAATTATAATAGAGTTTTATTGTAACAAGTTTTTGTCTATTGTCAACATCCTTTACTAGGTGTCTCATACACACTCCTTCAAGAGATATTTTTGAAACAGATGTAAAAGTTTGAAAATGGATTTATTGATGAGGTGTACCCTTCCCAAGATTATATATACATTTATCTCATACATTCCGAAAGGAGGAAATTTTTTGATATTCAATATAGATAATAAATCCTTTTGGTTGTTTTATGAGTATGTGTTGCATGACTGTCTCTTTCATTTCTATATTTTATTGACTATGTGCCTTTTCTTATTAGTGTCTAGTTCTTTGATTTATGATACAATAATTTCAAATATATTGTGATCAATAATTATGATTATATAAATTAATAAAATTCTACATTAATTTTATTTTGATAAATTTTGATTTCATATAACAAGTTTTCTAGGTTAATCTTTAAGATTTTTGAAGAATATCCATTTGAATGCAACTTCCTAGACTGATCTATACCTAATCAAAGGCGATCTATGTTTAGTAGTAATTATATTTTATTAGGTGGTGATACTTAAATATTAGTAAAAATAATCTTTATCTAATGACCTTTAATTAATTGCATTTTGCCCCTTCAGACTCCTTTGATATGTTTATCAGCTTTATATGCCAAAACAATAAGCTATAAGCATTTTCCCAAGGTGCTTATCCTTATATTAATGCTAGTTATAATGAACCCATGATCTATACTTAAAAATTTCCTTTATTTCCTTACCTTTCCTTCTATTTGTAGTTTCTTTGAGTCTTTTCCAGTTTAGAATAAATACATCATCATCCTATTCATCCTAAGTAGATATCATTGATGCATATTTGTCTCAAGGATATAATATAAATAGTGGAATAATATTTCTTAGTTTGTATTGTAGGTAATAAAATACATTAGGGATTTGTTCAATTATATTAGATGACTATGTGGCCACTACCTTTAGTCTACAATTAGACCCTACTATAGGGACAATAAGAACTTAGTAGTGACACAATCTTTTTAAAATTTATTTATATTGTTATGATGTAGAATTGTTATTGTGTTTTTACCAATTTATGCCCAAACTTTTAAAACATAAGTGGATATTCATAGTGAGTTTTAATCTAAAGTGATTCATGTTAAAAAATTTAAAAAAGGATGCATGGTATAGCAAACATGGAAGTTTTCTTTGCAACAACAAAGACCAATAGATATCCTTTAGTTTTTTTTTACAATAGTGTAAACAAACTAACATCTATGATATCCTAGTTCTAAACTCAAAATATCATAAGTGTGGTGAGTATTCTATGGTAAATATAATGCATATGTCTAAAAATTATTCTTTGAAATGGCTAGCTACAATAAATTGCTTTCAAAACGTTCATTTGTAGAATACAAATAAAATAGATCATACTCAACAAATTTTGATAGCATAGCTAAAATCACAAACCAACAAGATGCACTTGGAACAGTACATATCAAATTTAACCATGGAAGAAATGAAATCATGTATTGTTAGAAAATATTTAAGAAATAAAAACATATGGAAATAATGAAAACAATGAGGAAATTATAGTAATTATAATTTATCTTTATATTAATCTCATAAAAATATTTTCTAAAGTAAAATAAAGGGGGGAAATCCCTATATATAGGCCACTAAATGCCTAATATAGTTACAAGAGAACTAGATATATGACACCTATCAGTAGAAAAGATCCCTAATGTCTTAAAGATAGAGAATATTCCCTATTCAAATAGGGGAATATTTTACAATGTAATAATGGAATTAGGACATGATTTTTATCAAGAGAAATCCTAATAGATGGCTATCTCATTCTTGAAGTGATGGGTTGAGATCTTGCTAATGTAGTCAATGATGAAGCTACTAGTGTAAAAGTAGATGGATGTGAACTAACAATAGCTAAATAAAGAGTGCTAGTGATATCTAAAGAGGATATCCTAAGAGGGGCTAAGCAGTTAGATGTTCCTATGATGATATTTTATTTTTATATTCTATTTTCCCTCTCCATGCTTTAGAGCACATCTTATAATCACTATCAATCAATTTTAAATCAATAATAAGATCCTTTAATATCTTTAATATGATCCCTACCATTGTATCATGTTTAATTAGGAGAGGTCCTACTACTTCATTAACTGTTATATCCTTCTCTATCCTCTAATTGGTAGAGGCTACAAAATCTACCATATCTTATCCAAATTTTACTCCTCTATCCATGGCCTACTTTTTGAATTTTATAATAAATTTATGTAGTTGGTCCCTAAAGGCATCCTTGATAATAATGGAGTTGTCTTTCTTGGTAAGGTACATGATCTCAAAATCTATTATCAAACTAATGAATTTGTCACCCTGTTGGGTAAGAGACTAGCCCAAATATCTCATTTCATTAATCCACTAGTTCAGTGCTTTCCTTATAGAAATTACATAAAATTGAGCAATGCTCAAGTTATCCAAAAGGATCAAATTTAAGTCCTTAAACTTATTAATTCTAGTCAACTTCACCAACTTGATTATCTTAATATCATATTCCCCATATGCATCTTTTATTTTAAGGATCTTATTATATATATCATCTCCATTTACCTTGTATTGGGCCAAGGTGTTCAACATGTCAAACATTTCTCACACATCCCATTCCACCTTAATTATAGTCTATTATAGTAAGGTGGTCTTGTGTTGCTACTCCAAGTTAGTTATTTTATATTTAACTCATTTTATTAATTCAATATCCACATCACCATATGCATATAAAGCTAAGATGGGGTCCTCCTCATATGATTTTTGATGGCCTAGCTTGGCTTTCGTTTTCTTAGTCATCTCAAATAAGGTCTCTTTTGAATCATACATAATTATTTTGTTTGGATGGGTGACTTACCTCTTGGTCACCCTCTTCATTTTCCTAACCTTCTTTTCAAAATTTAATGTGAATTTGGGTGGGTCCATTATAACCAAATATGGGTTTTCCATTGTAGCTAATTGCATTTTCTTAATCCATTATTTGTCCAAAGAACCACATGGAGACTATGATGTTCAAGATAATGGTTGATCTTGGGTAAATCCTTGGAAATAAAATGTTTGGGAGGTAATTTTGGATGTGACCAATATAAATTAATAGTTGGGGAAGAAGAGGGAAGTGTCATTCTTGAATGTGAAGGGGAACTAGTGCTAGTTAAAGTAGTAATTATTAACATGGAGACTTGGGGGATCAAAAATTAGGGATATTCTTAGGTAGTTGTGGAATAGGTCTATGAATAATCTTAGTCATGAATATAGGAAAATTTTCCATTACCAAAACCCTATAAGTGGAGGATATGAAAAAGGGGTTGGTAGTGGGCAATGGCATGGTCACAGGCCCAATGATAGGTCTAGTGAGGGGATAGTATGGTAAGAGTTTCACATGGTCTAAAATTAGGGGCTCACAAAATATGCTTAAGGGTTAATTATAGAGGAAAAAATGAGGTAAAAAAAATGATCTTGACCTATTGTACTTGGTTCCTCCTTGGTAAGAAGTAAAGGAGGTAACCCTAATACTAAAGTTGTTGGTTTTAGAGTAGATGTAATTACTTCCCCAACTATTGGTCTTTCCTTTACTAAAGGAACAATCTATATTTAGGATGGGCTAGTTGTTGGGGTTACTTGGGTAGTGTCCTACCCAATATAATTTCCTATATCAACCCCTCCATTCTCTAAAGTGGGAGACAATGCCATCATTATTTTGTGATTGAGTTGTGGTTTAGTCAAGCTTTAGTACTCATTACTAATAGTATGGAATATAGATGATAATGCTCTTACTTAAATATATTGATGTTTAAAAACCTAGAAAAACCTTGCATCATCCAACCTACCTTTTAGTTTTCTGATATTAACATCCTTTAGTCTCTACTTCATCTTAGTGTCATTAGTTTTATTGATCTATAATTGGTCTCCATCTTCAGGCTCATGATGGTATGTAATGCTCAAGTTTGTCTTGTGCTTGATGTAATGGTTGAATGTTAATGTGCAAGGTTCCATACCCTATTGGTATCCTTATTTAAACCAAATGTAGAAATTTTATTGGCATCAATTATAACTAAATTCCATCTCATAATCTTAAATCATCTAATGTTGGTTAATTGAGGATGGACTGGTCCCTTTTTATTATTCTTGCATAATCCATCTACCCCTATGAGTAGTTAGAAGTAAATCTATTATTTGACCAACTTCTTTGGCACTATGGTAGGTACCCTAAAGGGGTTTACCATAAAACCTACAACCCTTATTACCATGCAATCAAGATAATAACAGTAGGCTGCCAATGTGTTGAGCGCTTCCCTAATTTATTCATATAGCTTAGGCATAGTCCTTTCATGGTTGGCCCTATATACAATGGTCATAAATTCTCATCTATAATGTATTTTTAAATTATCACTTTTGAGATGACATGGGGCATGGTCTATTTCAGGTTTGGATCTTAATTGGTGAATTGGGGAAACTTTAGGGTAACACAGTTAGCATCAACCAAGTAGGACATCATATAGAAATGATCTCCTTGGCTGGACATGACTATATTAATATGAGCTACACAGTTATAGGAAATGATCTCTCTAAGGGGGGGTCTTTGAATCATCTATAATCATGGATATAAGTAGGAACCACTTTTCATCTACATGGCTAATGTCCTCATCCCAATCTAGCCTATTCATAATATTCATTCCCATTCTTATCCCCTAATTAAATTAGGTGATAGAGATTTGATTGATTTTATATTTGTAGATGAATATCCCTTGGATTTTTGTATATCCTCAAAAAAAAAATTATGTTACATGTTTTTAGCTATTGGGTAATATTTTCTTCATTTTAAGCAATTTCATAGTTGGGTAAATCATAATAAGCTTAAAAAGATAACTCGGCTATGAAATCAATGTCATTACCTAAATTGAAAGACTTAATCATGTTGTTTACACACCTAGATTGAATAAATATTTAGTAGACTAAGTATACATAGGGGAGGACCTATGGATTATATGTATTCTTGTCTAATCCCATAGACTTGAATTCCAAGATGTCTAACCTTTATTCTGCAACATTTGGATCTTCCTCATTATCATTGGCCTAGTCCACAATCTTCTCCACATGGTAGAATAAATCACTATAATGTTTTTCTTCAGTGGTTAACATAATGGAATTGAAATTAGTATCCTAGAATATGATGTTCATTCTATATGAATAGAGGAATGGAGTTTTATTTGGCTTAGTGGCTCTAGATGTTCCCTATTTAGCCATGGTTTCTAGATTGTATAGCTAATAAAATCATGGATTGATTTAATGGTGAAGAATGAACATGATTTTTATAAAATATCATAGAACGCTTTGGGTTTATATAGTAGATAACAAGGGTGAATCCAAAGCCTTAAGACAACAAGCTTTAAACTCTGGAATTTTAGAATTTTGAACTAAAATATACAAGTCATAAATGGCAAGTATCTTTAATCTTATTTGACTTAAAGCCTTAATGGATCCTTAGTTTTTTTCTAATTGAGTTGGAAATTGACTTTTGGAAATTAGGCAATCACTATTCTTAGTTTGTCTATGCATCCTTTCATCATAGGCTTGATTTTCCATTGACGTGACTTGGATTTATAACCACCAAAATGAGCCTCATAAACATTCAATTCACACCAGCTATAAGATATTTTTGGATATCTATGTTCTATATAAGTGTCATAATTAACACATATTTGACACTTGGTGCCTTTTTATGCACTCCAACCTTTTATTTTGAATATTGGGCCACTCAAGTGAGTTGTAAAATATTCTACCAAGTGGAATATTTTGATTGTATTTATTAATTTTAATGTTACATGGCTTGACCCCTTTTATTTTGAGTTGACATGGCCTCAGGACCTCTACTATATTTCCAATTTGAAATCTCTAATTGGCTCACACTATTGCATGATTTTATTATACAAAACTTTTGATTGACTTGACTACTATGACACTTAGCCACATGTCATCCTTTGATTGGATCACTCTTTGTTAGGTTTTTTGGTTTCCTTTTATAGTCATATTACCATGGGGTAGAGGTTTCATGTGTCATTATCAAACTAGTTTTGGCTATTAGGTGGATTATAAATAGAATCTAAATATCTAAGATTTAAGAAACTAGTTTTTAGGTGTCATAATCTCATTCCATTTTAGGCCTTGAGATATTGAATTTTACACCTTAGCTTGTGAGGGATGTAAGGGGCATGATCAAGTTCCAAGTGTCATGATACGATTGGATCAAATTTTCATGGGAACTTTGAAGGTATTTGGGATCTCATAAGGTTATGAATGGTTTAAATGTGGCATGCCCTAATGGGTTCATGTCTCTTTTATAGCTTAAAATACAATAATTAGGTGATAATTTTCACTTTCATATTGGGTTTTTGGGTCATAATATTAGATAAAATATTAAGATCATTAGAATACCATGAATAAATTCTAAGTGGCATGTTGTTGTTAGATCACTAGGTCATAAACCTTTTATAACTTGCCTTTGAACTTTACTTGTTGTGATTGAGTGCCAAAGTGTACACGACTAAGTATCAAGTTTTATATAGTTGAGTGACCAATGCATGTGATGTTGTCACATGTTGATTGAGGTTGAGTTTACATTAGGTTTATGAATAAAGGCAAAAAATGCCAAAAAATAGTAAATTCCCTAATAAAAGAGAGGGGACTAGTCTAAATTAGGAAAGAATTTTTTGATATATATATAGAGTTATGATCAGATTTTAAAGGATAGATTAGGAATTGATTTGATATCATCCATGAATATATAGCCCCAAAATAGATACCTTTGGCTCCACTCTAGTCCTTGCTCCACAACTAGCTAGGCTTCCATAGCCCTGATGAAGTTTACCCAAATCACCTTTAAGAGAATGCAACTTAAAGTGTCACGGATATTTCAACTTGATACACATGTTTTTTATATCTTTTATTTTTGAAAAATATTAAAGGTTTCGAACCAATTTTTTGGTAAGGTTTTAAGGAATTACATAATGTATACTCAAGGACCTTTCACTTTTAGTGATTGATTTCTTTCCAGGTAATCTTTTGATGTGAAATTAAGTGCTAGTATGTATGGACCTTTAGAATTTTAAGAATTTCATCTAGTCAAATGTATTTTTTTAGAACTATATTATAATCAAAATAAAATCACATATTCCATGAAATGACAACTTTATCATTAAAATATCTTAGTTTATCTAAATCAACATTTGTAATAGTCTCTTACTTTGGATAACCATCTATTGGGATGTATATGAAATTCAACACCTCAATTCCTTTAGATTTCAAGACCTTGGAAAAATGTAAGAAAAAATTGAGAACCTACACTGATGGCTTATTGATAATCTACAACACATAAAAACTACTCTAAAGAAAGAAAATGATAGAAAGAAAACACATAAAAAGAAAAAAAAGTAGAAAGGAGGATAAACTACTCCTACCTATTGCTACACTAAACCAACTCATAGTCCTTTAGTGGGTACAAGGGGAAGCTAAGAAGTAGTGTTTCAAGTAATGCCCATTCATTGGTAAAGCTAATTTATTTCCTTGCAAGTCATTTAGTATGAATGCATTATCACCTAATAACTCTATAATTTGATATGACCTGATCCAAAGGGGTGTGAATTTATCATGATGACCCTTTTTCTCATGGGTTTTGTCCCATAGTAATACCAAGTTTGATATTTGGAACATTTTGACTTTACCATTTTGTCAAACCACCTTTTGACTACATTTTGGTGTTTGTTGAAGTTTTTTAGGGCTTAATCTTTGACGTCTTCCATTTGGATGATATTCAATATTCTAGACTAAATTCTTTCTTCATCATCCATATATTCATCCATGAGATCATAAGTGGGAAGCTAAAACATAATGGGAAATATTAGTTGCTTCATATACACTAGAAATAATGGAGATGACTTCAAGTCTTGTTTGTATCTGGTTTGATCTACCCAAAGAGCATATTTTAATAATGACTAACACTCCCTTTGTTTTTTTATCTATTTATTTATTTATTACATTCATCAGGTTCTTGTTGGTTGATTCCACAACACCATTCCCTTATGGATAATGATTTGAGGGAACTTGAAAATAACCTTATTGTCATAAGCCCATTCTAGGAATTCTATGGTTTAGAAAGCTGGACCATTATCACACACTAGAGATAAAGGAGTCCCAAATCTAGTTATGATGTTTTCCTCTAGGAATTTGATAACATCAATTACCCTACAATTCTTAGTGGTGATTTCTTCAATCTACCTAGTGCAATAGTTAATGTATATCAACACAAATTTATGTCCTACCAAAGAGTTAGGATTGATGACTCTAATCAAGTCTAATACCCATTATGAAAATGGCCTAGTTTCATTCACTGATTGTAAAGGCATGACTTCCCTTACTTATCTACTATTAAACAACTAACATTGATGACATGCCCAGACATGAGTATGTACATCTATGAATATGGTAGGCTAGTAATAGCCTACTCTAATTATTTTGTGGTTAGTGGTTCTACTTGAAGGATGTCTACTTCCTAATTTCTCATGGAAAATTTTTAGTATATCTCTAACTTCTTTCTTGGAGATGTATCTCAAGTAGTTTTAATTTTAGTTTTTTCTATGTAACACCCCTCTTTTGATCATGAAGTGAAAAATTTTGAGCTTGAGTACTCATTTTTACTCTCTTTTCAATTCTAGTGAGCAAGTGTGATTCAATAGGTAGTATATAATGTCTTTGTACCATTCCTCACTTGAGACCTAGTTTACTTAAACCTACAAAACATCAATCTAAGGATCAGTCTTGGTGATTAAATAAATTAAACTTTGGCCTCATACTATCTTAGCCAACTTGATCTCCATGTCATACTCCTAGAGATTAGTCATAAACTTTCTTTGTATTTATCCTAACTCATTCTTGTTAACCATAAGCTTAATGATGGGGTCAGGCACAATGGCACGAGTTTCATTTTGGAGGATATAATGTCTAAACTTATTCATGGCCTTTACCAAGATATATGCTTGTTTATCCAAGAGTAGGTGTCTTAGTTTTACATACTTCAAGTTTATACTCATGAAGGTGACTAGATGTTCCTTATCATCTACCTTCTACCTTAAAACATCAATGATCATGTGGTCAAAAGTAAAAGAATAAAGGTACAAATATTTAGCAAAATCTAGTCTAATTAGCGTGAGTACCTATACTATGGCGTCTTTGATGTCTTGGAGATATTTCATAGCCTTAGATTTCCAATCAATCCTTGAGTCCATTTTTAACATGGCATTTATAGGTCTAATATTTTTGGCAAAACTTGAAATGAATTTAAACACAAAGTTAATTTTTCCGAAACATGATTTTAATTCCTTTTTACTATTAGAAAAATAAAATTTGAATATAACATTAATCATATCAAGGTCAATATCCATACCATTATTTTTTATTACATGTCCCAAAATCTTACCTTTGGTTATGAAAAATATACTCTTCTTAGGGTTTAGAGAGATACCAAAGGTTCTACATTTCTATAGAACTTGATGAAGATGCATCATGTGGTCTTTTTTATTTTTAGAGAAAGTGGTTAAGAAATCCATGTAGATAATGATGCATTTGTAAATAAATCCTTATAATTCATGGTTGATGGCACATTATAAGGTATCCATAGCATTGATGAGATCTAAAGTCATCCTTATATATGTGAATATCCCCTACTTGGTCATGAAGGCAGGGTTCATTTTGTCTTCTTTACTAACCAACACCTAGTTGTAACTTAAGAAACCATCTAGAAAGGACATCATTTGAGAGATGATAACCATATAAATTACCTCATCTAAATATGGTAATGGGTAATTATCATTTTCTAAGGATCTATTAAGGTTTCAAAAGTCTACATAGAGTTTAATCTTGCCATTTTTCTTCCTGACTAGGACTAGGTTGGCCACCCATGTGGAGTGTTTGATTACTAATAATATCCTTGTATCCATAAATTTATTTACTTATTTATAAACTAGAGTTTCTATAATTAGGTTGATAGGCCTTTTCCTTTGCTATAAAGGTTTGCATACTTCCTATAAATGGATTCTATGAGTGATGACCTAGGTGTTGAAGACTTTGAGATATTCATAATACCATACAAGGACATCTTTAAATGTGGAAAATATTTTAGTAGCTTTGGATACTTCTTCATTAGTGAAGACAAGCTTGATATTGACATTTTGGGGATTGCTTAGTGAACCCAGATTAATGTGCTTGTAATCCTTGCCCCTTAGTTTGGGCACTTTAACATCACTTTCCATCTTGTCTTGATTGAATATACTTTTTATAGAGACCATGCCATTAGTAATTATATTCTTCTTCAGTTGGATTACACCATTATCACTAGATTTTACATTTTTTTAGACACTTCATCTTAACCATCGATTATATGTGATTCAAAGACTCTATAACTAGTCATGAATTTGATGATTTGTTTATTATCATAAAACACCTAGAAGTGATTGATGTTGTCTAGAATAAAATGGAAAGATACCATCTTGATTGTAAAATTTTGTAGTTCAAGGACCTTATTTGGGATTATACTCACTATTTATAAATCCAACACATTTGTTAGCTGATTATGATCCCTGGGTACCGAGGCAATGTTAAATGCTTTGAATCTTTCAATTAGATCCCATGATCTAAATTATTTGTATTTATACAAGAAATATTACATTGGTATTGAATATGTACCTACATGATGACTAACTCTAAATCATCCCATAATAATAATTTCATTACCTTATGTTTGATGGTGAATTAGAGTCCTAAGATCAAGGCCTCATATTATCCAAGATTATTAGTGCATAGAAATTGGAATCCATAAGGTGATATATACTGCTTACCAACCAAATTTGTCAATATGATACCTACCCATGTTCCTTACTTAGATATCACACCATAAAATTACATCATCTAGAATAATTCATACTTGGTTGTTGGTTTATATTCACTTGAATTGATAGTGTCAAGAGCATACATGCCCAAGTTGGTAGAATGGAAGTTTACCTTTTTGTTCTTGTCATTATACTCTATGATCATGAACTTCATCCTCATCTCTTGTTCAATTCATATATAATTAGTAATACCCCTCCATGGTAACCACATATGTGATCAATCTATGGATATGTATCCATCTAAGAATTGTGTCTAGTATCTACTCAATAACAACTTGTATACTTTTGGGATCTCAATGAATTGAATGTATATGAACTATTTAATTTGGGTTTCATGAGCTAATTACACATGAAAGTTCAATAGTTATCCTACCACCTTAACCTTTAACTTTTATAAATCAACAACAAATCTATCAAGCTTAATTGGAATTAGTCCCAAATTTTCAAAAATATGTACATGCATTATGTTAGTAGATACTGTAGAATCACTCAAATAATTATGCACATTCTTCCCAAATATTCTAATAGTTAACAAAAATGGAGGAACCTCATCTTTACTTTCATATAATACCACATTCACATTTGCATATTTGGATTTACCTTTATCCAATTTATCTTTTAATGATTTCAATAGTAAATCATGTTTCTTAGTGATTTGAAAAATCTCATGTGAATTAATGTTGGCTTTTATTTTATTCATATCTTTGACAATGTTGTACCCACATTTGGATCTATTTTTAGCCAACTCTATAGTCGGTTGAGTATCCTTTCCCTTTAGAGGATGAGGATCATTGTTGGTTAGATGATTAGGGGGGTATAAAATTTATTATTTTGGAAGCATAATTATTGAGAGGAGGGGGTGAATTAGTGTTTAAAAATTTTCTTTCAATTATACTCAATCATTGATGAACTATGAAAGTAACATAGAGATCTAACACACCATAAAGAACTATCTAGATGAGCATGAAAAAAGATAACACATATATGAGTGGGAAACCCTCAAGGGGAAGAAAAACCCTTATGATATTTAAAAATTAAATTTATTCCTATAAAAAAAATATCAAATTATGTTGAGCACCAACCCCAATAAAGTCAAGCACCCACATGACTTGGTTTTAACAAGAAACTAATTGCAAGGAAGTACCAAATCCCTAAGTAACTTAGTAACAACTCATCCACCTCATTAATTTTTATCACCAAAATTATAATATTTTGTTATGTTTTCATTTTAATACCTCCTTCTTCTCAACCATGAAATATTTTATTCTTTTTTTTACATACATACAAATAAGCCTAAATTGCTTTGTATATGTACTTGTCTCATAATCACACACCACTTACTTGACCACACACATTAAACCTCTTAGGTTGGACATGAAATAGGTATTAATAAATATTTTTAACATGGTTTAATCATACTTTTAACCCCTTTTGTTCTGCCACAACTCAATTAGGCCTTACTCCTTTAGGTTTCATGAAGACCTAATTGCATTAGGTTTATCCTATTAACACTAAGTTTTTGATATTTTTGGACCTATATGGCCTTATCCAACAATAAAAATCCATTTAAAAATTTATAAAATGAAATATAATGAAATCATCCATGCTTGATTAGACTTGTATCCTTCATTCATATCATGAAATCTCCTTTAGGATAAACTACCCTATTAGGCCTATGTACCTCAAAAGTTTATCTTGCAATAAGATACACAAATATGAAAAATGAAACATGTATATAGATTTTAAATTACCTAAAATTCATCACCAAATAATGGGAAAACATTAACTTAGGATATAAAGGCTCAAAAATATCTCTACAACTTGCTTACTCAGAACTATAAATTTACCTCAAAAACTAGTCATGATGAGTTAGAACTCCAATGCTTATGTAGACACTTCTCATGAATATTTATCAATATACATAGTCATATGAGATATATAAACCATATTAAAATGTAAAATTCATATGGTCTAATGGAAAATATTGGTCTTGTAGACTAATTTCTTGACCTTATATCTCTGGTTCTTTAGTGAGCAACTTTTTCACCATATACACTGACATCAAAAACTTATCCAAAGAATTTTCATGAAATATAATTAATTAATTAATTATTAATTAACTTAATTTCATCAATATATCAATCACAAACCCTCAAATCTATCTCTTCATCTCTACTTGGGTTTTACACTATTCATACCATTAGGTTTATATATGACTAGCATACTTAGATGACACAATTAGAACTATTCAAGGATATAAATTATCCATAAATCATTATTGACATGTGGAATTATTCTATATATTATTATACCATCCATTTTACTTTCTTGACAAATTCAACTTTTGAGAACTACATCAATTTATTAATGAATAAGTTTATATCTATGCATTTTCTCTCGCATAAGACTAACTACCACCACCTAGAGGTACTTGGGAGAGTTTAATATATTATATAATATCTTATATATGAATTTGAAACCATCATGACCTATTTTGAAAAAAATATTTTACACCAAGTCCTTATTAGGGTTTTATGGAGGTTTAACATAGGTTTTAGTGTTAACGATTGTTCATAAAGGACCACCACTTAAATCCAAAACTAATGCCTACATATATTAGATAGGACACTTATCCATCCATATTTACTATATAAAACTACAATTCAATGGTTTCATTTTCCAATTAATTTCTAAAATTACTTCTTGGGTTTGAGACCTCATTCTGTGAGCTTAAAAAGGCTTAAAATAGTGATTTATGCACTTTTATTTCAAATATTGACATCAAACTTTGTGATCATGACTAAAATAACTTATCTCACTTTTTTCCTTGATCACATTTGTATACTTTAATTGAGATATGATCTTCATACCTCATTAGGCTAGGTAGGGTCTAAGAGTGGTCTAGGTGTAGATTTGGACTAAATGTCCTACCCCTATTTGCTCACCTTGAAACTCTCATGACTAAACAAGTGTAGATTGATCTAGAGGTTGTTTATAGATCAATAGTGAGAAATTTAAAAAACTCATATTCATGGTGGTGTGGAATCAACATAGAGATGACATAGAGATTTATTTAACCATATATTCAAAAGGAATGGTCTTTAAGGACACATTATTTGATGATGTGGCATTAAAAATTGGAGATAATAATTGGTCCAAGATATTTTGGAAAATTGAGGAATTTTGTCCCATAACAAGGGAGGATGAAAATATTGCATCCTTCAAGATAATATATTATAACCTGGTTATAGTATAGATGGTGATCCTTCACTGTGAAATAGCAAAACTAGAGGTACTTCATTAAATATATGTCCTCTTTCTTATTTATAAAGAATGTAAAATTGAAAAGGATATCCTAATTAATGAATATATTCATAAATTACTTACTTATGTGTCTACCATTAATTTTTTGAGCTATTATAACCTACCCAAGCCCTGAGTAGATATACCCATACTTAATGAATGGGATAATAAAAATGACCTCAAATCCATCCTAGTCCCATGGTTATATTATAGAAACCATGTGTTTTTTACCTTAGTCAAAACATTCCCATCAACCAATTTTGACCTAGAATTAGATTATAATGACCTTGATGAACATGCTATGTGGAAATTCCATTACCACATTTGTCTATAGCATTTGGTTACCCCTAGTATAATTTATGATTGAGAAGGAGCTCACCCCTCCCATTGCTGAAGTTATCAACTCATATCTATGTAGGAATATTTTAATAGTTAGGAAAGGGTCTAATAAAAACTTATTTATGTGTCTTATCTCTTGGATACCTTACTTATCATAATTTAGATCCCTAACTTTAAGTGATGGTCACCTGAGAAGACATAGACAGTGTCCTAGTTCTATTCAAAATTGCATATCTTTAAGTATAGAGACCATATTAAATTTATCTATGACTACATCGATCCTACCTTGAATGAGGATATAATAGGATGCCCAATGCCAAGAGTCAACCCATTGGAAAATAAGTCCTTTCATTCCATTAGGGACATCTATTTTTATTTGGACTCCATAATCATCAAGATTGAGGGAACACAATGCACTCCACTTAGACTGCTAATTTGTGTTCCAAACAAATTGGCTGAGTTGGAAGTTACATTTTGAATATGCAATGGTATAGATGGGATTTTTATAAGTAAAAGGAAGGGAATTATGCATCCTCCACCCTTGTATATTGGAAGAACTATCTTCTAACATTGGGATAACATTTAATATGTTGCTAGGCATATAGCATCTATCAAGTTAAAACATGATGAATTGAGAGTGGGACCCCAATGATAGAGTTGGGAAATAATTTAAGGCTAAAAAAATATATTTGACCTATAAACATCAACCAAGAGTATATGACTCAATATACACCAAGGCTACATCTTTCATAATAGTATTGTCAAGGTTAAAGAAACATGGTATCAACCCAGAAGCCAGATTAATGAGGGATACAAAGGGAAGTGATGATTGGAAAAGGGACTATTTTAGATAATTTAGACTTATATATAGTCAAAATGAAAAAATTTATATCAATAATATAGCTACATTATTCAAAATTTGATAATTTTAAATTGTCTCTAATCTAATAAATGGAGAATTGATCCAAATTATTACCATACTCTTTACATGTAACTTACGTAGAACCTAAAAAATATTCATTTTCAAATATTATCTCCCATACAATTTAGGGACATAAGTCTAGATTATCTAAAATAGTCCTTTCAACTTGGTTCGATGTAATATCACTTGCTAAGAGGTCAATCCTCTCAACCTCCTCCCATGTAACAATAATCACAAGTGTAATTCCCAAAGCCTTGAGTAAAAATTTAATAGAGGCTTGAATAAAAGAGACCTAGGGAAGGAAAATCATCTTCAGCCCAACCCAGTGAACTAGGGTCTCCAATTGAGTACATTGATGCGGTGACATTAGAGCCAATTGAGACAGTGGAAGATGCATTACAAATTTTTTCCACTACATACCAATCTGATGAAGAGGAAATGTAGGTAGAGGAACCCTAGCACCAATATGAAGAGTTGGAGATCAAAAATGGGAAGTAATTAGTTTTGAATCTAGTCCCAGTTGTTCCCCCACAAAAAAGAAAGGTTGAACTTGCATTAGTTCTAACAGGAACAAAGAAACCCAAAATGACTTTCACTCACCCTTTGAGTTAGGTCAATGTCTTTAGTAAAGAAAATTTACTAAAATGAGAATCCCTCCCTAAATGGTTTATCTATGACAAGATTCAAAAGATTCTTGCTCTGTAACACTCTTTAGCCTTGACCAAGTCAGTGAATGTAACTATCCGTGATGAGCTCAAACCATGGATAATTGCCTTGCAAAAGGAGAATGAAAGAAAGATGGATGCCCTTAGGGAGTCATGTGGCACCAAAATATATACTCTAGAGCCTCCTCCAATAACTCAATAATCAGTTGGAGTCCAATTCAATCCAAAAACTATAGGTTTGGAGAGGGTGACTAAAAAGAGAGCCATGGTTGTTGGGGAGGAATTCATTTTTTATAAGGTGGAACCAATTATTGGTAACTCCATTAGGAGGATATAATCTAGGTGAAGACTCCATATTCGAATAATATATATTTGGATGGCCCAATCTTAATTAGCCTAGATGTATACTAGCATCAAGGGCATGAAATAATAAATAGAGAATCTAAAGAAGCAAAAGGAAAATATAGAGAGGTAGGTAGTTTTATCTATCCTAGATACTATGATAGAGATTTTTGAGGCATCCATTTATGACATGTTTAATTGTATGAAGATAACAAAGGCAAGGCAAGGTGTATTGGGTTAGAAAGATGAAATAGCTAGGGGTTTAATTACTTAGTGGTATAATTTAAAAGATAAGTTGAAGGATTTAATTAGCATCTTGATTGGGGATAAAATCCCAAGTTTTAAGACCATCAATGTAGCCCATATTAACACAATCATGGGACTAATTATAGATAAAATTCAAAGATTAATAGTGTGGTCCAAAATCTTGAAAATAATCCTCAAGGATGATAAAGAGTTACTAGATATGATGGAATAGGTCCTTAAGACCATTATTGCTAATCCTACAATACTCAGCTCCATGGGCATCATCACAAATTCTAAATTCAAGCATAGGACCACTTTAGCCATGTAAGAGGTAAAGATAAATAAGTAAGGAAGGTCTAGGATTGAATACATCATGATCATGGATTTGATCCTAGTAGAATAAAAGATAGTGAAGGCAAGGAGTATTACAAAATCCTTGGAAAGAAATGAAAGGAACCTCAAAGACTTAGCTAAGCAAGAGGATGAACTGTTCCTTGAATCTATAGTTAATTTAAGACTCATTGATGAGCAACATCAAAAGGTAGTAAGGCTACTTCAAGATAACCAAATAACTTCATCAACATAAGGTTCACCAATTAGTTAGCAATATTCTCTTTTATTGAAGCATTGTGAATTTTGAAAATTGGATATTATTTTAAAAAGGTATGTGCATTTTGTTAACACATTTGCCTATAGGTTAGTCCACCTTGGAAATCATAGTTTATTCTATAAATTTTATAGAAAGGACAACTATCCTTTACATTTTTATACTTGTAATTAATGTATTTGACTGACATACTTCCTTGTTTCTATAAAAGTAGTATTGTCTATTGTAAAAGTGGGGAGTTTTTTATCTACTAAAACTAGTGTAAACTTTGTATCAATTAATACAAGTAGGGAATTTTGAGAAGATTGTCTCATCTTGTTTGTGTGAATTATTATATAGCTTCTCTCTCAATTGTTTTTTTGAATCTTAGATTTGAATGGTTATTTTGAATTCTTAGTATGCACCTTTTGAAGGCAGAATTGTTAACTTGTGCATATGTTAGGTTAATTGAAGGTTCTTAATTTTGATTCATTTTATTTATTATACATTTGTAGATGTGTATCAACTATTTTCTTAAAGGGGAAAATATTTAAAGTAAACATGGTTCTTACTTTCATTGTGTCTTATATTCCTTAGAAGTTTTCCTGATATATGTTATGATTTGAGCTTAAGTTATATTACTTCATACATTGGTTTTAAGTGCATGCCTAGGAAACACTTGCAATTTATCATGATGTCTGAGATAAATATCACCACCACTTTTCTCCTCTACCTTACCCTTTCCTTTTATTTCTTTTTTTTTAACAAAATCCCTTTAGCATAGTTTCTATTATAAATATTCACATAGATTAGCCTTTAGACTTAGATTAAGCATAATTCATATTAATTATCATTGATCATCTTTTTATTTGTAAATATTTTCTAGCCATAATGGATCCCAACCACAAATTAATATAAATATTATGGAACAATTTTCTTTCTTTGCCACTATTTCATCACAGGTAACCAAATTACCATAACCTACTACTCATGTTGTCATTTATTGAGGTTAACATACCCTTATTTATAAAAATTAGGGACCTATGTATCAAATTATACAATCTATACATTTAAATTTGAAATTCACTTGATTAGAGTATTACTAACATGAGTGTAGAGTTTTGTATTTGAAGATCATCCACACCCAGTTCTAGTTGGTTTTTTGTTGATAATTCTGCTTCAGCTTTGCCTAATATTACTAATCTTGATCTTCATGTTTTAAGTTTCAAGTTTAATGGAACCCTCATTAAATATACTAGTTTTGATTTTACTAACCTTTGGCCTATGGAAATACAAATTCAATCTATGTTCAAGCTTCTGAAAACCCTCTTTTAGAAACCTTAGCTTAGACCATTTGATTTAAATTCAAAATTGGTAGGAGAAAAATTAGTGGGAACACTTTTAAACTGCTAAGGACTTAAGATTAATTTTTACACTAAGGATTCATCATGTTTTTAAACATGACCAAACCTTAGCCTAAAAATTATAAGCTTGCTCCCCTTTATGGTTTGGGCCCAATTTTTTCCATTTATTTTAATATGGTCTAAATGTTTAGAGGGTCCTTTTATTACATTCTTGACTTGCTCTAAATTTATTATTACCATGGTCCCTCTTATTACTACCTAGACTAATGTCTTAGTCTTAAATCCTCATTCACATTTATTAAGATAAATGGGACCTTAGTTTTAAGAATTTAATCTAAAGTCTTATACATTTTTAAGCCCTAATTTAATTCATATGCTTCTTTATAGGATCAATGGCCCATAGCTACTTGTATAACACTAATCAAATAGAATAAGGTTGACCCAATTAATTCAAGACTTTGATCCAGGGAACTAATCTCACTTGATCATAGTGATCATAATCAATGGCCTAAAACTACTTGTATATAATTGATCTAACAAAGTGAACACATCATTGAAATTCAAAAGACTAATTATAGCTATCTACTCAGATCATGATTGATGGTTCATATTCACTAATGAGATATGATCAAATGATGCATATTGAATCAATGTTTCTATGGGACTTACTATTCATGAGACTTAAACTTGATGTTTTCATGCCCATCAATTGATGTTCATGAAGTCATCATTGACTTCCATAAGGTTGTCATTGGTGTCCATGAGGCCATCAAATTTTAGTCCCTATAGTTAATTATGTGACTTTAAAATTGATGTTCTCATGACCATCAATTAACATCCATGAGGTCATCATTGATATCCATGAAGACATCAAATTTTAGTTCCTATGGTTAATTTTATGAGCTTAAAATTGACATTCTCATAATTGCCAATTGATGTCTATGAGGTTGTTATTAATGTTCATGAGACTATCAAATTTTAGCCCCTATGAATAATTATGAAAGATTAAAATTGACATTCTCATGGCTATCAATTGATGTCTGGGAAGCCATCATTGATGTCTACGAGACCATCAAATTTTAGCTCAAGAACTAATATTGCTTGGAAAAATAACCATGTTTTTATTTACATTACAAGATCAATGGAGTCTCATTTAAATAATAAACATGCTTAGGTTTCTATAATTCACTGTTAAATTGTCCTTTCATAGTAGACTTTAGCCCATCATATACCAAGTTCAAATTTTCATGGGATCTATTATAAACACCATGAACATAGCTCAAATTTAATCCAAAAGTGTGGTCATGTTTCAAAACATTTGACTAGACTTTGGTCTAAAATATCATCCTTAGCCCCCATATGTCCCATGATCTTGTTTGGGTCTATTCTATAAACTTAACCTAATAAATACAAGGTCCCATTATTAACAAAGTTAAAACATTTTTACTTTAAATTTTTATCATATTTATTAATATGGTAAAACCTTAGGTTTAAAAAGCATTTTACTCGATCTTTTTATTATTAAAGGTCCCCTTTTATCATGATGTATACTTAGCTTTAATACTTTATCCTAAAGTTTATATCATGTTTATTAACATGATATAAAACCTAATCTAAAGTCTTTATCCTAAGTTCTTATATGTCCCGATGCTAACTTAAACATCATTCTCCTTTGCAGGATCTATGGTTCATGTGAGATCATAAAAACATGATCAAATAAAATGAGACTTATATGGAATATTCAACAGAACCTCTAAGGACCCATGAAACGACCATGTAGTGAACACATGCCAAATGATGGAGCTAAGAAAGTGCAAAGCTCAAGAAGCCTTGTGGGATTACCAAGTGGCATAACCATCAAGCCTAGTCCAAACAATGACCAATGGTGTGTAATTCATAGGATTGAGATCAATGACTCAAATTAATCTATGTAATTTTATCCAATAGAGAAAGACCAAGTAGGATTTTCAAATGAAAATGGTCAATTTTTAAACACTAATGAATAAAGTGCCATGAAAATGCCAACTAGATTCCATCTAAGTAGAAAATGACAAAACCAAGATTTTATGGGAATAAAAAAGAAAAGGTATAAAGGCATAATTCCAAATCAAATCCAAGGCACCAGATTTAATTATGTCTAAAAACCATCACCATTAAACCCATAAAATCCTTATAGAGAAACCTTCACATCCACAAAGCCCTAATTTGATCCAAAATTGTCTATTATCAAACCAGAGAGAGTTCAATTATGGTCTAAATAAGTATAAATTTATCCATAGGTAGTTTGTATTTCACTAGTGATAAATTTACAAAACTCATAGTCATGGTAGTGTGGATGAAACATAGATATGACACAAATCTCTACTTAACCACAAATCTAGAAGGAAGGGTATTTAAAGACATAGTATTTGATGCTATGACATTGAACACTAGAGATAATAATTTTCCAAGATATTTTAGATAATTGCATAATTATAGCCTATAACAAGGGAATATGAGAATATTACATCCTTTAAGACAATATATTATGACCTAGTTACAGTATAGATGGTGAGCCTTCACCATGTAATATCAAAACTAGAGTTACTCCATTATATAGATGTCCTCCCTATTTTTAAAGAATGTGAAATTGAAAAGGGTATGTTGGTCAATGAATGTACTTATAAATTCCTTACCTATGTGTCTCCCATTGCTTTTGAGATTTATTATAAGTTCCCCAAGTACCAAGTAAATATACCCACACTTAATGAATGGGCTAAGAAAAATAACCTCAAATCCATCCTGGTCACATGATTGTATTCTAGAAACCATGTGTTTTATAACCTTAGTTTAAACATTCCCATCAACTAATTTCAACTTGGAATTAGGATGATAATGACCTTAATGAGTAGACTATTTGGAAACCCCATTACCATTTTTTATAGCATTTGGGTACCCCTAGTATACTTTATGATTGAAAATGAGCTCACCCCTCCCATTGGTGAACTTATCAGCTCTTGTCTATGTAGGAAAATCCTAACAGTTAGGAAAGGGTCTAGGAAAAATATATTTATGATATCTTATATCTTGGATGCCATTATTACCACAATTGAGATCCCTAAATTTATGGGATGGTCACTTGAGAAGACATAGACAGTGCCCCAATTCTATTCAAAATTGCATATCTTCAAGTATAGAGACCATATTCAATTTATTTGTGACTACATATAACATACTATGAATGAGGATATAACAATATTCCCAATGCCAACATTCATACCATTAGTAAATAATTCTATTGAGTTCATTGGGGACATCTAGTTTTATCCAAACTACATAATTATCAAGATTGAGGGAATACAATGGACTCCACTCATACTACTAGTTCATGCTCCAAACAAATTAGATGAGCAAAATGTTTCATTACAAATATAAAATGGTATAGAAGGGATTTGTATAAGTAAAAGGAAGGGACTTGTACATCTCTATCCTTGGCTATTGGCAGAACCATCTTCTAGCATTGGGGACAAAATTGAAAATGTTGCTAGGCATAGATCATCTTTCAAGTTACAAAATGATGAATTGAGATAGTAGGACCCCAATGATAGAGTTGGGAAACATTTGAAGGTTAAATAAATAAATTTAACCTATGAACATTGACAAGGAGTTTGTGACTCAATATACACTAAGGATGCATCCTTCATAATAGTATTGGCAACATTGAAGAAATGTGGCATCAACCCAAAAGCTAGATTGATGAGGGACCAAAAGGGAAGTGATGATATTTGGCAACTTGTTCTGAGGCAATATTACTTTTTAGGAGTTCAATCCTCAAAACCTCCTCCCATGCATCTATACTCACAAGTGGAAGTCCCAAAGTTTGGAGTACAAATTTAATAGAGGCCTAAAGAAAGGAAACTTAGGGAGAGGACATCATCTTCAACATAGCCCAATGAAATAGGGTCTATAATTGAGTACATTGATGTGGTGGCATTGGACCTAGATGAGACAGTGGAAGATGCATTACAAATGTTATCCATTTATTACCAATTTTATTAATATAAAATTTAGGTGGAGGAACCCCAACACAGAACTAAAGAGGTGGAGATAGAAAAGGGGAAGGAATTAGCTTTGAGTTTAGTCCTAGTTGTTCCCCCAAATAAGAGAAAGGATGAAATTACATTGGTTCAAGTAGGAATAAGGAAACCTAAACTAACCTTCACTAACCCTTTAAGTGAGGTCAATGTATTTAGTAAAGAAAATGTGCTGCAAGGACCAACCATCCCTAAATGGTTCATCTATGAAAACCGACAAAAGATTCTTACTCTAAAACACTCTTAGGCCTTGACTAAGTCAAGGAATGTAACTATCCATGATGAGCTCAAACCATTGATAATTGTATTATAGAAGGAGGAAAAGGAATGAAAGATGGCTACACTTAGGGATTCAAGTGTCACCCATATAGAGACTTCATATCCTCCTCCAATAACTCAATTATTAGTTTGAGTCTAGTTAAATCCAAAAACTATAGGTTTGGATAGGGTGATTGAAAAGTAATTCTTGGTTGTTGGTGAGGAAGTCATTTTTTAGAAGATAGAACCATTTATTGGTTTAACTCTAGTAGGAGGCTAGAATCTAGGTGAAGAACCCATATTTGAAGAAGATATACTTGGATTGGTGCAATCCCAATCAAACCAACTACAAACTGATATCAAGGGTATGAAATAATAAATAGAGAATATGAATAAGCAAAAGGAAAATATAGAGAGGCAAGCATTTTTATTTGTCACAAATAATATGATAGAGATGTTTGAGGCATATTTTTTTGACATGTTTAATTATATCAAGATAATAAAATCAAGGCAAGGTATATTGGGTTAACAAGACGCAATATATAGGGGTTTAATTACTTAGCGATATAGTTTAAAAGTTAAGATGAAGGATTTAATTAGCATCTTAACTAGGGATAAAAAATAAAGTTTCAAGACCATAAACCTATCCCATATCAACATAATCATGGGATTAATTATAGATAAAATTTAAGGACTGATTATGTGGTTCAAGATCTTGGAAAGACTCCTCAAAGATGATAAAGATTTATTGGATAGGATGGAATAGTTATTTTAGACCATGATTGTTAATCATAAAACACTCAACTCCATTGGCATCATCATAGATGCTGAATTCAAGCATAAGACCACTTTGGTAATGCAAGAGGTAGAGAGAAAGAACTAAGGTAGTTTTGGGAATGACAACAACAAAATCATGGATATGATCTTAATAGTAGAAGAAAAGATAGCTAAGGTAAGGAGAATTATGGAGGCCTTGGAAAAAAATGATAGGGACCTTGAAGACTTAACTAAGAAAGAGGATGAACTCTTCCTTGAACCTATAATTAATTTTATACACATTTATGAGCACCATCAAAAGGTAGTAAGGCTACTTCAGAAGAACCAAGGAATTTCATCAGCATAGGGTCCATCAGTTAGTTAGGAATATTCTCTTTTATTAAAGCATTGTGAATTTTGAGAATAGGATATTATTTTATAATGGCATGTGCATTTTTTTAGCACATTTGCCTATAGGTCAGTCCACCTTGAAAATCATAATGTATTCTAAAAACTATATAAAAATGACAATTGTCCTTTACAGTTGTACACTTGTAAGTTAATGTAACTGATCAACATGCCTCCTTCTTTCTATAAAAGGAGTAATGTATATTGTAAAAGAGGGGAGTTTTGGAGCTACAAAAATAAGTGTAAACTTTGTATCAATTAATACAAGAATATAATTCTAAAAATATTGTCTCATCTTGTTTGTGTGAATTATTATATAGTTTCTCTCTCAATCGTTTGCTCTAAATCATAGATTTGAATTCTTTTTTTAAATTCTTGGCACATACCTTTTGAATGCATAATTTTCAACTTGTGCATATTATAGGTTAATTAAAGGTTATTTAGCTTTCTTCATTTTATTTACTATGAATTTGTAGATGTTCATCAACTATATGATTAAAGGAGTAAATCTTTAAAGTAAACGTGGTTCTTTTTTGCATTGTCTTATCTTCCTTAGAAGTTTTCCTGATATATATTATGATTTGAGATTAAGTTATTTTAATTCACATATTGGTTTTAAGTGCATTCCTAGAAAACACTTGAACTTTGTTATGATGTCTAAGATAAAGATTAACAACACTTTTATTCTCTTCCTTACCCTACCCTTTTACTTATTTTTTTAAACCAAATCACTTTGGCATAGTTTCCATTGTAAATATTCACATGGATTAGCCTTTAGAATTAGATTGAGCATATTCATATCAATTTTCATAGATCATGTTATTATTTAAAAATATTTTATGGCCACATTGGCTCCTAACCACCAACTAATATAAATATTGTGGAATAGTTTGCTTGCTCTACCACTATTTCATCATAGCTAATCAGATTACCACAACCTGCTACTCATGCTTTGAATTCCTTGAATTCTAAAATGAGAAGAATTATATAAACATTAAGAGAACATATGATACACTTATAGGCATCAAAAATTTGTTAAAACCATTTACATATTATCACACATAACAATCATTTCTATGAGCCATTCCAGATTCAAAATATAGTTAGATCTACCAAATAAAATCACATGTGTCTTATATTGGAGGAACAATTCACTTTTAACATATCATACATAATTTTGTATCTTTAACCTCTCAAATTTAGTGTCTTGATCAACTATCAATAATTGTTAAAAATAAGCTATTATTACATGGAAGATCAAATATCCACCATTATTTTGACTCAGGTGTCTTACTTTAGCAACTATGCAAATTGAATTATAGACCATTTTTGTTAATTTAGCATAGATCAACAACATGATTTGTGATTCTTTATTTTGAGTAGTTGTTGATGTTTGATTATTTAATTATGATCTCCTTATGACTTTAGCCTTTGCTTTGTAAATTTCAGCAATCTCAAAATTTCATTCCTAATCTACATCAATCATTAAATGTTCCTCCATAATGTTAGAAGTTATATTTTTTTCTACACAATAATGTTAGTATTTAGGTGTTTTGTTTTTATTATACTAAATTGCTAATTGCATAAAAAGAAATTTTAATGTATTTTTTAGGAAATTAAATTCTAAAAGAACCATCAACTAAGTATATCCTATTACATAATTTACAAAGAGACATTCCTTGTCACTAGGAACTTTGTTTATCTACCACCACTACACAATTCCCTTAGAAAATTTTGAATCTCCTAATAGCATTGTGTTCCCCAAAAAAGGTGCTAAAAATTATGGGTGTCATAAATCCTCTTCATTTTATAATGTCAATCTAGGGTTGGTGTCTGAAGATAATATGAAATAGGAGAAAGAGATCTATAGTAAATGGTCACTTCTACCACACTCCATAATTGTGATAAAAAAACTCTTTAGAAAATTACACATGTATGAAATTAAATCACACTTTCAAAAAAGTAAATTATTGTATTGAAAATAAATGATAAACAAATAAAACACCTATAGGTTCACAACAAATTATAGAAAAGAATATTTAAAGACACAAAGAAATAAAATAAAAATTTACAACAAAATAATAATTACAAAATAAATAAATAAATAAATAAATAAAAATGCATTGATTTATCTTCCTTAGATTGTGTGGCCAGCTCATTCATTAGAAGATAATTTATTCAAAATATAAAATTCAAAATAGATTACTTAAAATAATGGAGACAAAAATATAATGATTGATTACATTCAGATGTGGTAGGTTGCATTTATAATTTCATGCTTCCAACAAACACCTAATTTGAGAATAAAAATGTAGATATTCTAGCATATCTCAATTTTTATATATATATGGAAAGAGATATTTGTTCTAAGGATACAACATAATCTCAATCTCCATAAAATATGGAAATAGATACTTATTCTAAGAATACAACATAATATCAATCTTCATAAAATATGGAGACAACTATCAATTGGAATGAAAGTATACAAATTTATATTTAGATACTATCTATGAATGGAAAGTCTATATTTAAAAATCTATATATAGAAAGACTTTAAATGGAAACCATTTTTATGATAGTTAGAAATGATCTTGGTCTTCTTAGAATAGATCAAAAATAACTATAATGATTTTCAAATGAGTCTATGGTAATTCTATTGTAGTCTATAGCAAGTTTGTAGTTTGCCTATGGAAGTTTAAAGCTAAATAGTGAGTTGAAAGCTAAGTCTAAAGCTACTAGGTAAGTCTAAAGTTGAGTCCAAAACTAATGGGAAAGTTTAATGATATATCTAATTCTTGGCCAAAATGTTATATCTTGTTTAAGATCTACTATATAAGACTTTGATAATATTCCAACATCATTCTTGAAATGGTTACTCTTCATACTTAATCTTTTCTAGCTTAGTAGGGACTACATACGAACATATTGACATATTTTTCTTGGTAATCATTAAAAATAGCTAATAAAAAGATAATAATGAATTCTAAAGAAATAAATATATTATATACTATCTATTTTATTCTAAATAAAATATAATTTTAGAAACTAAATTTAGATCCACTTCTTATGCAAGGAAAAAGGATGTTGTTTCATGGATATAATTAGCCTTTTTTGAGGCTCATCATAAAATATGATATGCATCATGTAGATTTTCAACAATTTCCTTGATATTACCATCCATGTAATATGTTATTATTCCTAGGGTGTATCTTGCAGGTCTCATCTTAATCAATTTCATCAACAAAAGAAGTAATTGACATTTTTGAGTATCAAATTATATGTTCTCAAAGAAATTATCCCAAACTCTTTCAGTTAGTCTTATTGAATGGTGGCCAAACATTTTATTATGCATTCATTTAAAAATGTTTTAATCAACTTAAATTAAGTGTTTTTTAAAGTAAAATACCTAGATGTGTTACTTGTTGTAGCATAGAATGGCACTCTTGTGGGAGAATTTTTTAGGCTCTCTCACTCCCAGCTACAATATTAGAGCAACCTCAAGTTGTGGCTATCCTATAGTGAGGTTGAATCTCTGGACAAGGCCTGCTTCCTATTTATATATCACATAAATTAATGTTTCTACTTGGAAAAGAGGTAGAGATAGGGTATAGGGTAACTAATAAATATAAATGGATGATACACCAAATTGATTGACACTCACATAAGCATGAAATAAACACTAATTCAACATAAAATAATTCTTGCTCAAATAACCTCACAAACTAGATAATTTGCATAAGTGTTTCATAAATTAGGCTCACAAAATAATACATGAAGTAAAGAGGAATTTCAAAGTTCACAACAAGAATCCATTAATGGTAGAAATAGCTCAAGTTCAGACCTACAACTAACTTGAAAAGACCTAAAAATAGTCAAGAAAGAAATATAATAGACATGAAATAACACTTCTTCACAAGGTCATCATGCACAAGCTTGCTAAGCATAATTTAGAGGTAAGAGATAGGTAAAATTTGATCTTTATTAATTTAAAAGGTATTTTTAAAATGTTTTGAAAAGTTTTCTCCTTGTTAAATGAGAATATCTTACAAAAATGGGGGAGAAATGGGAGATATAGGGGAAAAGGGGAAGAGAGAGAAGAGGCAAGAAAACATAATTCAATAAATGAGATCCAACCACCCTCTATGGATTTTTTCCCACATTTTGGTTAATTATAACTAATCCTTCCTCAACAAATTAACCTCGATTATCTCTAATAGTCTTCAAACCCTCTCATTGGTTTAGAAACACACTATAAGATAGAAATTGTTGAGGATGATGATGTCATGATCCACTAAGAAAGAAAAGTCTTCAAAGATTTTGAAAATGTATTTAATGCTCCACTTGAACTCTCTAACCTCCAAATATCTATCACATAGACTTCTATTCCCCCCTCCACTTTCTCTTCTAGAAGATGTTAGGGAAAAGGTTAGCTAACTTGGCATTTTATGCTCAACTGACCATGGAGGTTATCTTTCATGTTTGATTTTTGAGTTTATTTTCTATTTTCAACTTGAATTTAATCTTTCAACCTTTAATAAATTTCATGATACCTAAAACTCCCATAGACCCCATTGATGGAGGTCACAAGCTTGAGCCACCTTCAACCAACTACCCTAAAAACTACTCCCAAGGCCATTTGGCACCTTAAAGGCCACTTTTGGACCTGTAGAATACTTCTAGACATCTATGGAATGTGTATGATGAAGAAAATGAATATTTGGAATACTTAAAACAATGGTAGAAATCACCATTAATCCTGTACCAATGCATAAATATGTCAAAAACTGGGTTTTTAACCCTTTTTCTAAACAAGATACCATGGAAAGTATTTTAAAGAGATATAAATTCTAGGTAATGATGCTTTATGTCTTATTATACCCCTTCCATAGTTTTATACTATTTCTTTCTTTGAAGACCTATAAGAATATGCAATTTTTAGTCATTTTAGGCCTCTTAGGCTCCCAAACATGATAGATTATTCTAAAATATAGGTTGGTAAAGAAATTTATGGAGTCATCTACACATTATAGGTGGCTTCCAAGCAATTTTTGGCTATTTGATTGACCTATCAGCCCAAAAACATAAAATTGGTGAAAAAGCTCCTTTGCAATATTAAGTAAGCTCACCTTCAAGACAAATATTCATAAAATGAAGAAATCCATTACACAAATTACTTAAATTTATATATGGTACATATTACCATTAAACACCCCTAAAAATATTGGGCTCCCATGCTTAAGGTGTGAAAAGACACACATGTAAAGATGATTGCTTGCAGGGTTTGGAAACATTCTGGACATGCTTACATTCTTCATGATTGTTCTTAAAAATAAATACCTTAACCAAATTCAATCCAAAATTGTGTTAAATTAAATAATTTTACTGAAAACATATTATAATCACTTATCCCAACTCTTCATGGTACGAAAGAAACAATCATATGAAGATGGGCTAAAATTGGGTGTCTTAGGCCTAAAAGCTTGAATTTGTCCAAATCACCAATTTTAAATTTCCCAATGATATTAATTTATGTAAAAAATCTCCATTAAATCTTTAAAAACTCATAACACCTTTCTAAATTAATAAAACTCAACTTTTCCTTTTTTGCCTTTGAGACTGCCTGCATGGATTTGAGCCTGCCTTCAAAGTTTGCATGAAGTTTAGAGAATGAACACTATTTAAATGTGTTTAATATTATTAAAAAACATATTAAAATTTTTATAAAATATTTCCATAATATTTTAAACCTAAAACCACACCTTAAAACTCCAAAAAGTGTGTTTGCATGAATAATGACCATTACAAGACATAGGGTGGACTCTATATAAATAATGGGTACTTACACTTATAAAATTACCCTAAAAATATTATTTATGGATATAATATATAATTAATACAAATATTAAAAAAAATTAATTTATTTTATTCGTAATTTTTCATGGAGACCCCTTTTACCAAAAGTTACCTTGAGCTGCCTTCATGTTTCCTTTGTGCCAAAACTTGTCTTTCTTCAATCCTTTGCATGAAATCCATGAATTTTATAAATATAATAGGAAAATATAGGTTTAAAAAAATCATATTATACTATTTTAAGACATCTCTAAGGCCTAAAATACTTCTTGGCATCCAAAAATGACAAAACTTCATTTGGTCTCTAACGACTGCCTTCCTGAGTGCCTACAGACTATGTAAGAGCAACATGTAATTTAAATATTTATAAGACATTTATAATTTAATTTTATGGTTTTCAATTTCATTTATACTATACATAACAAATTTTTTGACTTGACTCAACCTATAGATGCCCCAAAATGGCCAATTCCTCTAAGGCATGCTCCAATGTTGACTATGATTTGACATATGGTTGACTATACTAAAATAGTGAATAGTTATCATTTAAAAAAAAACTTATAAATATTTTTTAATAGGTATAATATGTCATATTTATCCTCTCCACAAAATTTAATGATTGGATATTGTATATTCTGGCCTGTAAGCCCATTATGGAAAAAACTAGTGACGTGTGCCTACATGGTCCAGATTATCAACTAGGTTTTCTTCCTCCTTGATTTGGTTTGTGACCTATCATGATTATTTTTTAATTTAATAAGTCATTAATACCTCCCCATTCATGATTTCACTCTTTATTTTCTTTATTTTACCTTCATTTGACTCATGTTACCTTATGTCATCTCAAGCTCCTCAAGGGAAACACATGGATGCCTCCATGTCAGTGACATAGGTGATGGATATGAGATGAATGAAAGTAGATTGAATTGTTTAAAAACATATATCACTATACTCATGAGATAATTCCACTTCATCTCCTTAAGTACCTCCTTAAAATGATGTTTCACCCTAGGTCTTGTGCTTGAAAACCTTCGTAGATGACAACAAGCCTATCACTCCTTAGTGACCTTGACTGTGCTTCCTTGAATTTTTTAGGTTAATCATGATGTATTTTTATACATAATAATTTATTAATCACCCATTCATGACCAAGAAACCTCTAGGCATCACTGCATTCTCAATACCATTTGCCAACCTTCATAAAGGTTTGAACTTGAGAAGTTGTAGGTCATTTTCCTCTACTTAGACCCTCCTTGAAACTTCATGATATGATTTATTGATTTATTTAATTGTGATTTTGGTTTATTTATTAGTCACCATGATAAATATATTAGTGTTTAGTTCCTCTCCCCTTTGAATACCTCCTTCCTAGCCATTGTTCTTTTTCATATGACTATGTTAATTCTTAGTAGATGTAGGTGCAATACTTGAGAGAGTATGAGTATTGTTCCCATAACTTTAGGTGTGTGTTTTGAGATGGTTTCAGGTGAGTGATTAAAGGGAATTAATTTTCAACTGAGCCTAGGTTCCTTGAGGCTCCTCCAAGGTCAATATGAAGTAGAGGACAACCACAAAACATCTCACCTGTACTTTATCACAATGCAAACCCTTAACAAAGGTTTCTTGAGCCTTTTTCACTCTAAGGGGTCACCTAATTATATGAATGTATTTAATAAATTAAAAATTAATATTTAATTCCATTTAATTATCAACTAAAAGTACAAAACCCTTAAAACACTAGCTCACATTATGCACCATTCTTAGTACCTTACTTGCCTAGGCTCCAACTAGCCCTTTTTGGTCAAATTTTTATTGTATGTACTAATATATGAACTCCATTTAAAATATGAAACCATTAATATCTGTTATCAATATAATTATAGGTGTGTAAAAATTTTCATGACCTTATTTCACTCTTAGATCACATTTCCTTTGGAAACCACCCCTTTTTAGTCCTAATTAGCCCTATTCTGAACCCCCAACCACCAAATCCATAATTTACAGACCCCAATCAACCCAAAATTTATTTAATAACTTATATCACCTTTAAATACATCATATTACAAATTATTGGAAAATTTGGAGGGTTAAAACTCTTGGAATCCTCAAAACCCTAGTTTAGGGCTTCTCTCATGCTCTTTCTAAGACCTTGTTTTGGATTGGGGGGTTAAAATGAGTTATATGCTTCACCTAGATCTATTTTTGGATTAATTGGATAGATATAAATTTTGAATACCTAGGATATTTTTAAAAAATCATAAAAACATCCCCAATATCTCAAACAAAAAATAAAAAAAAAGTGTTAGCTTGCTGCCCTATTTTTGCTTTGATGATGGTTATTGAGTTCTAGGGGTGAACTAGGTAAAATGAGAGAGGTTTTTGTGGATAATAAATTCCAAAAACTATAATTAAAATTAAATTTACTAAATCCCAAGTAAATCAATACTGTCACCCCATTATCTTCTTGCATTCTAGGCCTTTCTTAGCTCTATAGGCCTAGAAAACTAAAAAATAGATTTTTTGTCCTTTGCATGTATGAAAAATATTGGGAAAAGTTTGGTTAACCTTGGGGAATATAAAATTATTTTCCATGCCAAATTTGAGACATTTAATTTCTATCTTTGGGTGTGAAGTTCTTTTGAGGCTCAAATCTTGTAGAAGTAACTAAAACCCTATAGTGAACAATTTCATGATTTGGGAATCTTTAAACACTATGCTACTACTGATCACGCACCCCTTATTTTTTTGAATGTTTTCTTTACCCT
>JARHVA010002850.1:0-102500 GCA_037957365.1 Torreya grandis
GAACTACATGAAGCACTGGAAGTCACCTTTTACATCAAAGTTGTGGGAAGTATAGATACAGGAATCAACCCCTTTGCGTATGTTTATATAATTATGATGGATTATAAACTAGAGAATCTTACATCTAATAATGTTCATGACACTCATAGTGGCTTATGGGGTGTTAAATGTGAAATGGAAGGCCATAATAGGAACAACCTCCATGAAGGAATTTTCATGTTGTATTGAAACAATATTATGGTATTTAAAATGAATATCATGATGTAAGAAGTTATCCCTTGATTTAACACACCACCCAATAAAAATTTTCATTCTATTGTGAAAATGTGATGCATATACACATGATACCAATGAATGTCAAGTCATTCATTAAATTCATGAAGCACACACATGAGGTACACAACAAAATTACATAGTTAAAAACCAAGAAGCTAGTGGAGGTATATATTACAATGGCCAAGTGTGTGGAAATTGATGTGGAGATGGTCATTTTATACCTTGGACATTCTACAAGTGTGGTTTTCTAGACCACTACCAATGTGGCTACACAGTTTATACAACTTGTGCCCTTTGTAAAAATGATCATTACCTTAAATAATATCCTAATTTATATGTCACCATTACTAAATAATGGAATGAGAAGGGTATTGGGATGATACATGTTGTAAAAACTCCTAATAATCAATGGATACCATTCCCTACCACTCCACCATCTAGACCACATGTCAACATCACTACATGGAGTGATGCTTATTCTCAAATAGTTTTAAATCCACTTTTATAAAAGTTTTAGTGTGAATAACCGAATGCACAACACTATTTCAATTATCAATGAAAGTAATAAGCATTTCAAAGGATAGTGACCTTATTTTGGGAATTGCAAGATGAAATTGAGTTCTTGAAGGATAAATATGCTAAAATGAGGGCCAAGATGTAAAGAGATATGGTACCCATGGACTCAGGGCATGATGAGTTCTAAGAGATAGAAAAAGTCTCACTTTATGAAGACATCATTATTCTCCTCCATAATTAGTTATGACAACAAATTAGAAATCCTTTAGAATACTATTGTTTGAAGCATGCATGATGACAATAGACCCATAAACAACTAAACCTAGAATGTGATAAATAAATTCTTGTCAATGTGTCAATTGATGACTAGATGACATGTGGCATCCTAGTATAAATTATGTTGGTTCGTAGTTGTACACCTCATACAATCAACCTTTCACACTTGAAAAAAAATGGTAAGCAAAGACGAAAATCCTACTAGTATGTCATTGTAGCTGAGGAAGGGTTTGGCATCAATACTAGAGTGAAAGTAGAAAATGACTAAGAGGTACATACAAAGGGTATGGTTAGTTCCTTGTTACTTTTATCTCTACCTAAAACAACGTCAGAGAACCTATGGTGTAGCTTACTCACATGGAGAGATTCCACAATTCAACCTCCATGGGTGTTTTTTAGCATAAATAATAGATATGACCATGGCATAACCAAGTTTGCACACTCTAACACATGAAGGGTTTTTTCATGAAATTAAAAAATTCCATAAGTCATACATAAGATACTAAAGATAGATGACATTGTGATTGCGATCTTCATTCTGAAGAATATTTAACAACAAAGGGGATAAATAAAAGACCACAATGTTAGGATTTAAAGCACAAAATATAAACACATTTAAAATAAGAGAGATCTTATGAATTTGCAAGGCAAATAGTATTAATAGTATACAAGGGGTGTATATTTTGTATGTTATGATAGGGTAGGATAAGTTAGATAATTATAATGTGGAGGGTGGCATGTTGGTGGCTCCCAAGCAATAGGGTATATGGAATTATTTCATGACAATATTTCCTAGCAAAGATGCAAAAAAAGCTTCATATAAAAGATAATGGTAAATACAATACAATCCATAACATACTAGAACATATACTAAAACTAATATTTAAAATTCATTCCCTTATGTAATCCATGAACTTAGGGTGTCCTAATAAGTTACTCAGTAACATATTCTAAAATAATGTAGAAAGGGATCTATAATCCAGATCAAAACCTAAAATGACAACTAGTAATGGGTATAGAATAAGATATCCAGTCAACAATATTAGTAAAATAGGTCATTGAACTTTATCAATAGGAAACAAAAAAGAAACATAAGCATTTTCATTAACTTAGAAATAAATATTACAAACATCGACACTTCAAAATACTACCATGGGGATAAGGATGGTGAGATTGATCTTTTGATAAGGGAGACATAATTTTTTTATTAAAGCTTGTTAATGGCTATATAGCTATAACCAGCTTAACAAGGGAGACAAGATCTACATATAACAATTGATCCTAGAATTTTTTTTTGTACAACCTAGACTTAGAGAAAATGAATGCTTAAAACAATGATCTATAACAAATAATAACAACCTTGAATAGAGGAGAGGCCCCCATGTTTATACACTTTTAAAATTTGGAACTGTGGATCACAAATATCAAAAGTTCAGAACAACTTTCCATTTCACCAAGATGCATCCAACTAGAGAATATTCCTTTGCCATACCTAAAAACTTCATCCATTTGTAAGAATAATCAATGTTCTAATTTCCTCTACAAATAATGATGAAGATTTTGAAACAAACTTTTGATTTCATGGTAGGAGATGCCTTTCACAAGAGCTAAAAATAGAGTATTCATGGTATAGGTCTAAAAAAACTTTTTATTTATGTGGAAATACCTAAAGATGCACTAGACTGCCTACTTACACAGTTGTAACTTTCTAGACAACTCCCTTTCATCTTTGCATGCCATGGAATAACTTGATCTAAAAATGATTTCATGTGAATATTTTAGATCCATGGTTACTTGAGAGATCTTCTTTGGAGTGGCCCACCTTAGATTTATAAACCTATAATATGTCTCCCATGGAGGAGCTTGGGTAAGCACAATAGTGAAAAAACATAAAAGATAGGTCATTTTCAACTTTTTTATCTTTTGGCTCCAACTTATTTTTCCCATTTTTCATTTTGAAAATTAACCTTTTTCACATCTAGCCTTTTAGGTATTCCCTCATATTTTTTAATGAAAAAATGATTTAGTTTCAACTTTTTATTTACTTGGGTAAATCTTGGACCGTTTTACAAATTTGCCCTATCAACTGGCTATCAATGGTGAAAGTTACACCAACTAACTTGTATAGGTTCATGTTATTTATATGACATGTATGCCAAATTAGCATTTTCATGTCACTCAGTTCATCAATATCCTTGCTTTACACTATCCTCAACATCACTTATTTCTATATGTAGTTAAACTTTATTGAAATGTCCATGATCATCTTGCACCATCAGATCTGCTCATCTAAGAAAATGCAAACCATAGACATATGTCTAACTCATTGAGGTCATGACACATATCACTACTATATTCAAGCTAGACCCTTTGAAAAATCCATCTTTGTTCACTCTATTTGATCTATGTGCATGGATCGATGTGGACCATTGATCTTGATCCATAAGATCAAGTATTATTGGTTACCAGCTATCTTTGGCCCCAAGATCATGCCACTTCACATCCTTGTGGGTTGTCTGTATCATTCTCTATTATCCATGTTGAGCTAATGTACTCTTGATAACTGGTAGTCTCGTATTTATTCTAGGCTTCACTAAAAATTCTCAACTTAATATGCATCATGGATTGGATTATGTAAATTTGAACACGTATCATCGATCTCTAGGAAAATGTTCAATATTTAGCCTATGATCATGTATGAAATTTTTAACTATGAAATCATGCCATCAGATCCTTTTACTTGATCAAATGCACATAATCATATTATAATTTATGAGATGGAGCATCATAGGACACTACCTACACTTGGCCTTAAGAGTGTGCCACTTGGAAGCCCCACAGGTTCCATATGTACTTTATGAACACTCTCTATTGATTTGAGCACCATCACACTATATGATATCACTTCATGCTTTTATTTGAAAATAAATGGCTACTTCATAGGGCTAAATTTGATGCTAGTGTAATCATCTTAGAACATTAGAATCCTAACAACTAGTTGTCATGCCTTAATATTGATGTTTGTGTATCTATCAAAAAACATCTATGATACCATCATATCTATAGTTTAAGAAAATTTCTCTAGGAATTTTCTTTTTAGATATTTTATCTTAGCAATTTTTATCTTACAAAAACTTGGTCTTTGAGACTTTTATTATGGGTCTTTGTCTTTGGTTTTTCTATCCTTGGCACTCTTATCTTTGACGTTTTTATCCTGTAACATTTCTTTATAAAAACATGTCTTTGGCATTATTGCAAAAAAATAATCCTTTTGAGTAGTTTATTGAGATAATTATCTCAGATAAAATGTCTAAGATAATTTCTCTGAAGTATTTTGACTTCATAATTTTCCTAAGATATTTGAACTTTATAGGATGTTTTTCATGAGAAAGATATTTGAAAGAATTTATTCTTTATATTTTATCCTTTTTTGAGATAACTATTTCAAAAAAATTATCCAAAGTAATTTCCCTAAATAAATTGGTCTTTTATACTTTTTCTAAAGGAATTGGACCTTTGCACTTTTGTTGAAGGAATTAAACCTTTACACTTTTTCCAAAGGAATTTGAACTTATGGAAGGTTCTTTAGATCCAATATTTTATTCAGCTTTTCTTTAAACTTGAGGTGTATTTTATGATCTTGTCTTCAAATTTCATCAAACTCAATAATTTGGCTCATCTTACTTTCAAAGTGGTTGATTTGCTCATCATCCCATAATTTTTGCATGAGCTGATAGGTAGGGAACTTTAAATTCATAGGAAAACCTACTTGAGCTCCATAAACAAGCACAAAAGGGCTTCTATTTATATCTCTTTTAGGGGTAATCCTATCAACCCATAAGGGAAACTTCATGTGTTCACCCCACTTCTAATTATTTATTTCTAAATTTTATCTGATTATCTTGAAAGAGTTTGTACTACTTGATTCTACTTGCCCATTCACCTAAGGGTTTTAATTGGAAGCATAGGTCAACTTAATCATGTAATATTTACATAATTCCACTAAATTTCTAACATTAAAACTCATGTAATTATTAGTAATGATCTAAACAAACATACCAAATCTACAAAAAATCTAATTTAGAATAAAATCCATAACTACTTGGTGTGTAGCCTTCTTTGTAAGGATCACCTCAACCCATTTTCTGAAGTATTCAGTTGTAAATAGTATCTATCTATGTCTAAAATTTAATTAATGAATAATTTATCCAATTAAATTCATTCCCTATTATCTAAATGGGCCTTCAATTATCACATAATGTAAAGGAAGAGAACCTAAAGCATTCATCATCCCAATAAAGTGCTGACATTTCTCACAGTTTATACATGTTTGAGAAATGTATTTGAATAGTGATGACCACTAATAACAAGCTCTCAAAATTTTATGAGCTATAACTTTAGGTGAAAAATGGCCACCACATTCTTCACTATGTAAGTCTTCATTTAGGTTAGTAATTTTTTCTTCTATCACACATCTTAGGAGAACCCCATCTGGATTATTTCATGCTAGTCCATTTTTAGTCAAGAGGTATTTTTAGGAGACAATTTTGAGAGTTATTATTTGATTCTTGTCCAAGTCAAGGGGACAACTCATATTTTTTAAGTAGCGAACAATATCTCTATACCATGGAGATATATTAAATTGACTCAAAGAATCATCAATATTAAAAGCAATAGTGTTTACCTCAATAGCTTACAAATTGGTCTCATCCATAAACTTAGATAAACCCATCCTCCTTACTAACTTGGTGAGTTGGATATCCATGTCATACTCTTGTAACTTTTTGACCCACCTACATGTCTTACTAGATAATTCAATCTAAGTTAAAATATTCTTCACCATGGTGTGTAGGACATAGGTAATAATCTTTAAACTTAGAATATATGGCTTAAATGTTTTAATAGCCTTGAAAAGAGTGAAAGCTTATTTGTCTATGATAGTATAGTTTAGTTCAAGACCTTGCATATATTTTATAAAGAAATATATGGGTGGCTCATGACTATTTTCATTTTTTTACAATAGGAAAATAGTAAAATTATTGTATGATGAAAAATATAATATCTGGAATGGCTTTGTGTAATCAAGACTAAGAAAAATAGGGCCATAATTTAAAGCTCCCTTGATGTGACTAAATGCTTACATGGCCTTCTCCTCCCATTTTATGACTTGGTCCTTCTTCAACATGAAAATAATAAGTAGAGTAATATGTACAAAATTGGAAACAAACCTCCTTACAAAGTTAATTTGTCCAAAAAAGATTAATTCCTTTTCTATATTGTAGCATAAGCACTTTATTACTGGCTTCAACCCTTTTCAATCAATCATGACACCATCTTTAGACATTATATTTCCTAGAAACTTGGCCTTTTATACTCCATAGTGGTACTTCTTCAAATTAAGTTATATGTTGAACTCCTTTCATCTAATAAACACCTTTTACATATGTTCCAAATGTTCTTCTCTAGTCTTGGAGTACATAGTAATGTCATCATAGTACACAACAATGAACTAATTAATTATCCCTATAAAAGTGATGTCCATAGGTCACTAGAACATTTCACCAAGATTCATTAACCCAAAATGCATCCTCATATATACATATGTGCCCCAAGTCATTGTGAATGTGGTCTTGAATCTCTCAGATTCCTTCACCATAACATGGTTGTACCTTGAGAAATAATATAAAGTAGATAAATTTTTTGATCTATAGTAATGATCTATATCAAGTTACCCATATTAGGTAGGGGATAATTATCTTTTGAATTAAATTCCTAAAATCCGCACATAAGTGAATATCACCATGTTTATTTCATACAGGGACTAAATTTGCAACCCATGATAAGTACCTGATGGGTTGAATGATATCCCCACCCCTTAGCTTCTTTAATTCATCCCACATCTTGGTGGCCAAGATAAGGTTAATGGGCCTCTATTTATTCCCAAAATAATTGCTATCAAGCTAAAATGGGATGACATGTTGAAACAAGTATTCTTTATATACTTTTAGCTTAGAATAACACCACACTAATCAATCATGTTACTTCCTTAACAATTACATGTATGTTTTTTTCTTAGTTGCACTTAGGTGAGTACCCAACCAAACCTTCTTAGGACTCTCATGAGAACCCAATTTAAACTCAATCACATATTTTGAAATGAATGAGTCTCTTGACTTGATTCTATCAACTCCATAAAAATACACCTATAAACTCACCAATCCCCTTAGGATTGTGTTTATCTTCAACTGAATGATGTCCTTCCAAGGCAAGGTTTATTTTCCATCATAAACTTAAACCATAGATTCTAGGTCTATGAGTTGGTAATGGAACTTAGATTCATAGTTTAGAAACCTAATAATTTATTTATCATCATCAAGGACCTACCAATGATGAACATTGTCTGGGATTGAAGGTCTAAAAATCAACTCCACTTGATACTAATAATGAGGGCTCATATTTGCAATATGAAATTGAGCACCTAGCTCTGCATGTCTATCAGCTTCATTATTGAAACTTTTATCATGATAAAAATGTTAAATGCATCAAAAAATTCAAGAAAATCCAAAAAAAATCCATAGTCATGGGCAATCCTTAAGCCAAGAAAGAGTGCCTCATACTCAAAAGTATGGTTAGTGCACTCAAAGGATACCTAAAAAGAAAACATAAAGCATTTACCATTTGGGGCATAGAAAATAAACCCATCTCCATTTCCAAGATTGGAGAAAGCCCCATCAAATCACATCTTCCAATCCACACTTTCTTTGTTAGGTTTAACATCAAGAACAATAGGCTATTCACTAGTATCAGTATTCCCAAAAAAGTTGCCAAGATCAACATCCATGTATAGTAATTCATTAAGAGCATGTTTTGGATCTTCTATCACATGTAGCATCTTTGTCTCTCTATAAATCTTGACCATCTTACCCTCTAATGGAATTGTGGCATAAGACAAGTCCATTTATACAATTCCACCCATGCTAGTTTCCCATTTTCATGATAGTAGCATCCCCCACTTAGGAGGGTAGTTTAAAACTACCATGTCCATATTCAGATACTTAATAGGATGAACTACCAACTATACTACCAACCCCTTGACTTGTCTAACAATTAGAACTTCTTCTGAGGCCATGGCATAGAACTTATCAAAGGTTGATGTAATCTTAACTTCAATCTCATTTAGGACACTAAAGGGCGTCACATTGCAAGAAACTCTAGAGATAAACTTGTAGTTATGAATAATCAAACAATTGATTAGTATGGTTGTATAGAATAGATCCACATTTAGCTAACTTTATACCAATGTATTCCCCGACTAGACCTCCAGAGTAGGTTTAATAACCTCTTCTAATTCTTCACCACTTTTTGGGGGTGTTTGGGGTAGTTCAATTTCATTAGTAGTTGACCTTTCACCAAATTCCAATTACTCAAATTATATCTTCTTATGTTTAGGTATTCCTAATAATTCAACAAGTGGCATAGTGATTTTTAGTTGGCTCAACACCTAGGCCACATCACATATGCTATATTGAGAAAGATGAGTATTTGGTGGAAGGGTAAAAATACATTTAGTTAGAATACAATATCTTATATTCTAAAGTGGAGTAGGCTGGGATGGATTTGAATTTTTAACAATAGCCTTCAAAGGTGGATTTTTCTTAAACTCATTAGCACCCTTAGTGATACTAGACAATATGGGTACTCTATTTTTGGCTGGAACACCTCTATGCTTAAAAAATTGGGAAACAAGCATTGGTTTGGAATATTTAGGGACTACTGTAGTTTTCTTAGCATCCTTATTAGTATCCCTTACCTTGGGATTTGTAGAGGTAGTGTCTTGATATTTGATTCTCAAGTGATATTCCTTTTCTTAGGCAATTATTGCATTGATTAGCAGCTACTTACTAATAAAATTCCCCCATCATATTTCTTATTCATCATATAGATTAAGAAATTAAAGTAATGAATTTGAAATTCATATGATTATGACATATGAAAATCAAAAGAAAATCTACGAGTTAGGACACTTTTTCAAATACACTCCAAAATTGATCAAAAATAATATCACTCAATAATTTCATGGAGGTAGTCATCTCACTTTGGGGGCTTTGAAAATTAAACATTAGGATATCATCATCTGATGATGCAAACCCAAGCTCATCCACATCTTCATTAATTTATTCCGTGGTATCACATGGGGGATGTGGAATGAAACACTTATCACACTAATCAACATCAATGTCACAATCTGTATCATTCACCTTGGCATTTAAAGGATTAGGGACTTGTTTTCTAACCCCTCTTTTATTATTTCTTTCTATTATTTCTTCATGTGTAGGCCTCTTCCCTTTTCCATTTTCTCTATTGTGGAAAGCAAGCCCCCTTGGTGATTGATTTAGATTTGGAGCCCGTTCATAGATGGCAGACACATGAGGGACCCCATTTTTAGATCTATCCAACTTGTATGACATTTCTTTGATAATATAGGACAAATTTTTGAAAGTTTCCTCTAAATATTTTATCTTCATGGCTTGTGTCTTTTCTAGATTGACCAACTTCACATCAACCTACTTGTTCATGGGCTTTCCCATAGCCTTTATGTTGTTCTCAATTTGAATGGTAATATTGAACACAAATTATAGGTTAGTGGGAGACTTATCCCTCAAGTAGTATGCAACCTTATTGTCAAAGGCATCGCAATACTTTATCAAGCATGCTATATCACTAAGCTTGATATTTTTTGGTAGCCTCACCATAGTCTTATTAAATTGGGTATTGAATTCCTACACATACTCATTAGGATTATTTTTTATGTTTTCAAATTCAACCAAGAGAAACCTTGGATCAATCCTAGCACCATACTAAATTCTAAAAACATTTTACTTCTCTTCCCATGAATCAATGCATCTCGTGGAAAGGGAATTGAACCATTCATGAGTGTCTTCCTCCAGCATATACACAAATAGTTTGATTCATAAATCTTCATACTCAACCTGATAATATTCAATGATATTTTAAAAAGCCCTTAGGTGTTGATAACCACTCACTCCATTATTCTCTTGGAACTATGGAAGGCATTTCCTTAATTCATTTGTGACTTCATTAGGATAGCCTTCTGTTTTGTCAAAATTGATAGACCTAAATTTGGGAGCATTGAATGTAGGATGATCATTCTCATTTTGGTCCCTATGTCCCATCATTAGTTCAATGGGATGTTTAATAACAAATGGAAAAGGGATATGAGGTGGTGAATGAGGTGTACTTGGTGGATCAAACATGGGATGGGATTCATCTAGTTAAGAAGGAGCTAGGTAATACATAGGACTATAGGTTTCAAAGTTGCTAGGGGAACTGTGATAGTAATCAATAATGGGAGGGTCAAAAAATATTTTAAAATTATCAAAATCTTAACAAACCTTAGTAGCTAAACTCTACCCTTCAACAAGATTCTAAACTTGTCTCCCTCTTCTTTGAGGAATACTTAAAGGAGAGTTGAGTTTCCTTGATGGGTCACTTATGAAGGATGATCTCAGTCCTTCTATCTTTATAAACAAGAAAATATTCAAAGTTGAAATTTATCAAATATAATTCAAACTAGGCACTAATCTTCCTTGAAACTAGATGATAAAAACTAGTCTCCACTAGAATCATAGTTCTAGAATATAAAAGTTAACAAAGTGACTATGATATATGCTAAAATCAAACTTGTTGAAGCATAATGAGATAAAAACAAAGACACCAAAATTTTTAGAATATGTTTAAAATGTAAAATACACCTTCTTACATGCATTATTAATATCTTTTCGCAATAAATGTAATATAAGTCAAATTACCAATCCTTAAAACTTCTTGGCACATCCCCAGTGGAGTGGTGTGATTTTGATAGCCAAGATAGTCAAATAAATGTAGTAAAATTAGACAACTTCACATTATGAAATACTTACAACTCTTTAAGGGAGTCCCTAGTAACACACAAGTAACCAAGATTTCATTTTTTTCCTTGATAATGGCACTAGTTGAGTGTTTGTTCCCAATTGTACACCTTATACACTTGGCCTTGCACACTTGAATAAAAATGGCAAGTAAAGATGAAAACCATGTTAGTATGTCATTGTAGTTGAGGAAGGGTTTGGCATCAAGACTAGATCAAATGCAAAAAAGTATTGAAAGGAACCTACAAATGGTATGGTCAACTCCCTACTACTTCTAGCTCTACCTAAACCAAGGTGAGAGGACCTATGGGGTAACTTGCTCACATGGAGAGATTATACAATTCAACCTCCATGGTGGTTTTTGGCACAAGGAATAGATATGACCAGGGCATAACCAAGTTTTCACACTTCACCCATGAAGGGTTGTCACATGAAATGCACAAATGATCTAATTCATACACAAGCTACTAAAGATAGATGAAATTATGACTTCAATCTTCTTTCTAAATAATCTTCAACAATAAATGGGTTGAATAAAAGACCATAATTCTAGGATTTAAAGCAAAAACTACAAACACATTTCAAATAAAAGAGATATTATTTATTTTCAAGGAAAATAATATTAACAGTATGCAATGGGTGTATTCTGTATAGGGTAGGACAAAGTAAGACAAGTTAGATGATTATAAAGTGGAGGGTGGTGTGATAGTGGATCCCAAATAGTAGGGTATATGATAGTATTTCATGATAATATTTCCTAGAAAAGATGGATAGAAAGCTTCAAATGCAAGATAATGGTAAATATAATATGATCCCTAAGAGACTAGAACATACACTAAAACTAATCTTTCAACTTCCTTCCCTTATTGAATCCATGAACCTAAGGTGCCCTAAGAAGTTACTTAGTAACAAATTATAAAATAATGTAGAAAGGGATTTATAATCTATATCAAAACCCAAAATGATAGCCAATAATGGGTATAGAAAAAGATATCTAGTCAACAATATTCACAAAATTTGTCACTACATTTCATCAATAGGAAAAAACAAACAACCACAATCATTTTTATTAACTTGAAAAGAAATACTACAAACATCAACACTTAAAAATTATGTCATGGGAACAAGCATGGTAAGATTGCTCTTTTAACAAGGGAGAAATAAACACAATCTCAAAGATTTCTAATGGTTATATAGCTGTAACCACCTTAGCAAGGGATACAATATCTACATAGAATAATTTATTCCATAAAATTTTCTGCAAAACCTAGACTTAGAGAAAATGGACACCTAGAAAATGACCTACAACAATAAAAAACTAACAACCTTGAATAGAGGAGACACCCCCTATTTATACATTTTAAAAATCTAAAACTCTGGGTCAAAACTCTCAAAAGTGCAGAACAACTTTCAAGTCTACCAAGATGTATCCAACTAAATAATATTCCCTTGCCATGCCAAAATTCTTCATCCATTTGCAAGTAAAATCAATGTTATAACTACCTCTACAAAGAATGATGAAGATTTTGTAATAAACTTTTGATTTTAGGGTTGGAGATTCCTTTCACATGAGATGGAAAGAGAATATTCATTGCATAGGGCCAAAAATACATTATCTTTATGTGAAACTACTTGAAGATGCCTTGGACCACTTACTTACAGAGCTAGAATCTTCTAGATAGCTCCTCTTCCTCTTTACACACCATGGAACAACCTACTCTTGCAATGATCCCCTATGAATATTATGTATCCATGACTACTCAAGAGATATTCATTGTAATGTCTCACCTTGGATTTGTAAACTTGTAATATCTCTCCCATGGAAGAGTTTGGGCAAGCACAATAATCAAAAAATGTAAAAGACTTATGTCATTTTCAACTTTTTTACCTTTTGACTCCAACTTGATTTTCACATTTTGCATTTTTCAAGTTCACCTTTCTCACATCTACCCTTTTAAGGATTCCCTCATATTTTTTAATGTAAAATGCATTAGTTTCAACTTTTAATTTACTCAGGTAAATCTTGGTTCCTTTCATAAATTTTCCATGTCAACTAGCTATCAATGATGAAAGTTATACCAATATGCTTACATAGGGTCATGTTACTTATATGATGTGTATGCCAAATAAATATCACCATGTCACTTAGTTCACCAATATCCTTGATTTACAATGGCATCAACATCACTTGTCTCCATACGTGGTTATAATTCATTAAAATGTCTAGGATCATCATGCACCATCAGATCTACTCATATGAGAAAACACAAACCATAGATCTATGTCTAGCTCATTGTAATCATGACACATATCACTAATATGTTCAAATTTAACCTTTTGAAAAATCCATCTTGATTCATTCCATCAGATCTATGTGCACAAATTGACATAGACCATCAATATTGATCTAGAAGATTAAGTGTTATTGATTGCCAACTATCTTTGGTCCCAAGGTCATAACACTTGGTATCCCCATAGGTTCTCTACATCATTCTCTATCATCCTTTTTAGGTTAATGTGATTTTTTCCAAGTTGTGGTCTCATATTTATTCTAGGATTCACTAAAATATCTTAACTTAATATATGTCATGGATCGGATTGTGTACACTTGAATGCATAATATCGATCTTTGGAAATGTGATTGATATTAACCATGTGACCATGTATTGACTTTTAAACTTTTCCCTCACACCATTAGACCTTTTATCTTGATCAAATAAAAATCATTAGAATGTAATCTAAGAGATGGAGCATCATAAGATACTACCTATACTTGGACCTGAGGATGTGCCACTTGGTAACCCTATAGGCTCCCTATGTACCTTATGAGAAGTATCTATTTCTTTTGGTACCATCATGACATGTGGTGGCTTCTCATGGTTATATTTTAAAATAAACAACTACTTCACAGGGCTAAATTTGACATTCATACAACTATCTTATAAGATTTTCATCTTAATGACTAGTCATGTCTTAAGATTGACATCCACGTGTTTGTCAAAAAACATCTGTGAAAACATCATATATATAGTTTAGGCAAATTTATTTGGTACTTTTCTTATCAGATATTTTATCTTTACCATTTATGTCTTACTTGGTCTTTAGGAAGTTTATTTTAGGTCTTTATCTTTGGTTTTTCTATCCTCAGCACTCATATCTTTGGCATTTTTGTCTTGCAACATTTCTTTTCAAAAATATATCTTTAACATTCTTGATCTACAATAATCCATTTGGGTATTCTATTAGGACAATTTTCTTAGACAAAACATCCAAGAAAATTTCCCCAAAGGATTTTGACTTCACAATTTTCTTGTGAGATTTGCCTGAAAGAATTTGGCCTTCAGATTTTCACCTTCATCAGGATAACTTTTTTGGATATTTTTTATGAAATAATTTCCCTGAAGAAATTGGTCTTTTTCACTTTTTTTGAAGGAATTGGAACTTTTCACTTTTTTTGAAGGAATTAGACCTTTGCACTTTTGCTGAAGGAATTCAGACTTATGATTTTTACTAAAACAAAGGAATTTTGTCATTCCTTTTGCCACATGTAATTATTTTTAAGGCTAAGTTCCCTTTAGACCCTTTTTTGTGGACAAAAGTTTTGAAACAACTAAGTACTTAACATTTTTTGAAGGAATTTAGACTTTTATTTTGATCTTTTTTCCATGGGTAAAATGCTTGAAGGGCAAGTGCCCTTCAAAAAAATTTCCATGGATAAAATGTCTGAAATAAATGGACCTTACATTTTTCCCAAAAGAATTTGACTTATCTCTTTTTTTGAAGAAACTAGACCTTTGCACTTTTGTTTAAGGGTAGGTGCCCTTCAAACTTTTTGTAGTGGGCAAATTTTTTGAAACAAATAAGGACTTTACATCTTCCCAACAATATGAAGTTCTTTTGAACATTTTTCCCAATGTAAAATGATCAAGTGGAAAGTTCTTTTTAAACTTTTTTCTAAATACAAAATGTCCAATAAAATGTCCTTTCATTTTTTTTACAAAACACTTAGCCCGATGCAAATGGGACCTAGCCAAGACATTGAATTCCTTCAAACTTTTTGTAGTGGATAAAATGTTTGATGGAAATATGTCTTTAGAACTTTTGTTCGAGACAAAAATCTCAAAGATGTATTTCTATCAGACAATGTGTTCATGCAAAAAACCTAAATAATTCTAAGGGAAAGACACATTGGCCAAGCAAAGACTAGATTAGGACTTAGCAAATTTTCACATGAACTTGACCTTTCAAAATATCACATACAGATGGAAGTTAGGCTAAGGACTCAGGCATCTACGCTTGACAATTTCCTAATTGCTTTAGTACAATTTTGGGCACTAACACACTAGCACAAAAGTTAATGTTCTAACCAAAGACACTTGGAAAATTATGGGGAGACCCACTTTGTAACCCTCCCTACATGTCTTATTTATGGCCTATAAGACTCTTGAACTACCCATAGGCATTCTTAAGGATACCAATATCAACCTCTTGGGATTTATATTTCAGTGTGATTTTTAGGTAATCAAGCTTGTTGAAGTTAATGAATTCCCTGTTATTTTAAGCTGACCTTGATGTTATACGAATAATGTTGACTTGCATTTTAATAATAGGTATATAAAATTTGAGAATGGCACTCAACACATAGTCATACCCCTAAATAATTACCAAAGACCCCCTTTTTGTAACTCATTGATGTTGATGAAGATGTTAATACAATTTATAACATTACTACTTAAGGACATGAAAATTTAAATCATACTCTTGATGACATCTTATTATGGGAAGATGCTCAGTCTATTTATGACACTACCAATGTCACTTATGACTACTAGGATACACGCACATAAAGTCTAACATGGTGAATATCTAGTGTCTTTAAAATTGATGTACATTCCCCTCCAAATATCACTCAATTACACAAAACTATTCAACTCATTGGTGGATACCTAATGGTTGTGTCATCCTTCCAATTGGACTAGGTAACTAATTTTCTTAGATAGATGGAGGTCTAAGAATAATTATAGTAGTTAGATTCTTAATATGTTAATGAGGATGAAAGGTTCCATGTAATCACCTTTGTATTTCAAAATACAATTATATGATGGTGGTCTACTCATTAGTGCCAATTAGATACATGGGAACAATTACACACATCCATGCATAATCATTTCTAACAACCTAAGTTATAGTGGTATTACTTCTCTAAAACAACATATAACACAATGTGAAAGCCTTTGGAGGGATGATGAAACATTTTTACCATAATTATTGTGGGTACATGTATTATATGGTACCATGTGTTTTTGGGCTAGGGTGTGGTACATTCACCAAGAAATATGCATAGACATGAATACTTGGTAGTGCATCAAACATGGTTTACTTTTCATCTTTGCATTTTATTCACCAAAGACAATTGAATTTATCTTTTCAAGTGATCCATTAGGTAGTTGCGGGTGATTAATATTCAATTAAAGATAAAATATGGTAAATATATTATGCAACTAAGGAAAAAATTTCCATCTTCCAAGAACCTAATACTCCTAAAATGTATCAATTAGAAATGGAATTCCTATCTAAATATGACCATCAAAAATAGATTCTAAAAGGTAACAAAAATGTTATGTAATAAATTGATGAGGGTATAGGTTATAATTAACTAGATCCCTCATATTACCACTTAAATATACATATGGAGTGTAGGGAACATGATGTCATAGATACAATGTAGCCTATGTAGAAACTATATTTCATGCCACTCCAAATGGTTTAGTAGAACATTGGAATCATGGTGCACCTAAACTAGCCATTGTGGGAAATTACTGGTCTGATGTTTAGATAACCAAAATGTTCAAACTTTTTCATGAGTACCAAGACATTTTATCACATAACTACATGGAAATGAAAGGAGTGCATCCCACATTTTTGTCAACTATGGAAATTATATCATAGTCTAATATGGACTATAAAATTAGTATGAGCTGATACTGGATGTCAAATTTTGTAATAAAATACTCAAATTATTTTATTACCATTGTATGGTAAAGGATTTCAAAAAATATAATGGCATGAGAGAGAGAGAGAGAGATAAATATTAAAGAACATCATGGAAGACCTTGGTATGAAAGGGTGAGTCATTAAAAATAAGGAATCAAAGAATGAGTATAAGATGCAGGACTCAGAAAAGTGCAAGACAAGGACAAGAGCATAGGGAGAAGAGTAAGCTACAAAATAGTTCACAAAATAAACAAAGATTAATGAGAGGATAAATCTATCATTGATCTATGAAAGAAGAGAAACGTGAACATGAAATATCTAGTGTAGAGAGGGTATATAGGGGTAGTTAGGCTTGATTTGATAAGGATTAATTATAATGGCTCTTCATGAAACATTATTATTAATGGTCATTTTTTAGTCATCACTTTTGGATTATTGATGTAAATAAAGGTGATGAGTTTACTTGTGTATAAATACCTTAGCTTTATTTGAAAAGTATTATTATCATGATTAAAGTTGATAGATTTTGTGTTGGATTTGTTGTTGATGTTATTAGATGTAATTGTGAAGTGGTTATCAATATAGAACTAAGAGATAGTGTAATAAATGGATAATAATATAATATTATTTAATGAAAGTAATAAAATCCTTACTTGACTGCAAATCATGATGTGTTGAAATCTATAGTGTTAACTTTGCTTTTATGATAATAGATATATGTATTATATGAATTTGTCAAATAATTGACTCTAGTATAATGTTGGTAGTAACAATGACTAAATGTAGTAACTCAAACACCTAAGTAATATAGAGTTGTCTAATCACCATCACATGGTATAAGTGATAGGGATTGATCAAGGATACATGCCTCGAGTGAGCACACAAGGCTATTCTTCACATGATATGTTGGTATGTAATCTCATTGGTATATTATTTATATTGGGTGAATAACTAATACTTAGTTATGAAAAGTTAATTAAAAATACCCAACACAAATAAAATTAAAAACTTCCAAGCCTCCAATGATGACTATCATATCATTGACTTCATCACTAACACCAACATATTTGAGTCATAGATCATTATTGGGGATGATAAAGAGGAGTTCAAACTAGATGAAGATAAGGTCATCAAATTGAAAACCAATAACATATCCAATTGTATGGTGTTATTGGACAGGTTATTTGACATGGACTATTAATGTGAAAAATACAAAACACCCTCTACCAAAGGGACTCCCCATTAGCATTGCAATCTAGGAAATGTATGGGACTCAAAACATGTGATTTTAGGCATAAATTGTACTTATATTGAAAGAAAAAGGATTATGCATTCCTTTAAATACTTTAGTGACATTATTATATAAATCTATGAATATGTAAAGGTATTTTACCCCTCTATCCTTATGAATAATGTCCCTTTGAAGCTTGGTGTCAAAACATTCTTCCATAGATAAAGGCTAGTCAATCCATTAGTGGAGCCTTTAATTTTAAAAAAATAAGTGGAGAAGATAATTTCTATAAAGATCATATATCTCATTAAACACTTCACCTTTATGGCCAAGTTGATTCCTATTTGAAATAATATTGTGGAAAATAGACTCTATGTGGACTTCAAGAATCTGAATAAAACCTCTAAAATGATAATTACCTCTTACTTTCACTTGATGAAGTCCTGTATATAGTGAAAAATTATCAAATGATGTCATTTTATGATGGATATTCAGGATACAACTAATTAATGGTCAACCATGAGGACAAAATAAAGATAATGTTTACAACTAAGTGGGGTATTGTTTAACTATATAATCTAGATATGGGAAATCTTGGTTTAAATGGGTAGATATAACCTATGGAAAAAGGATGGTAGACTATCTCTAAATTAGGCCAATTTATTATAAAACTCATATAAACATATATTTAATCTATTATGCTAAGTTGAAAAGAATAGTTACTCTATATATTACAATGATAATTAGAATAATATACTTATTTGATTTTGATTCTAATATAGATATGGATCAAGAACAAGTAGAAAGTAGATTGGATTTGGATTCTATATTAGTCTCCTAATTCTATAAATTATACCTATATAACCATGGACACTTTCATCAATCTAGGATAGTTACATCGATGCTATTATCTAACTCAAATGTAGGTGTCTAGTATGAAATACCTACTAAAATTATATGTAACCACCTACATGTTTCTAGGTTATGTGTTGATTTCACTTTGGTTCATTCATATCTAAGTCATGGACTATTTATCCTTGTCAAATGATAAAACCCTAGTTATTCATCTACATATTGTTTGCGTTAAAAATTAGTTACTTGGCACAAATTGTAGAGTTATCCTAAAGACCCCTCTATTAATGAACATTTCCTACATAACCAATACTCTTAATAAGTTTAATACTTATGTAATTCTCCCCTATGTGTTAGCTTATATGTGAATCATGAAATATGTGATAATAAAGTAAAACAATGAATTATCTTTTAACTTGTAAAATATGGATATGGAGTACTCCTTTAGTACTTCAAACACATGGATATGTTATCCCTATGACCATCATGGAAATATGGGAAAATAAGAAATTTATGCTCACTTGAGTTATTGATTGAGTGATTTTGGTAAGTTTCCTTGGTATTTTCTAGGTGAGGAATGAATGAGGATTGATCTTATATATATTCCAATCCCTTTAATAATATCTCACATAAAATCACTTAGGTTAACCATAGGTATATGTTTCATTTGTAAACTGGATGAGTTTCATGTAGTTGACACTTATTTTGAAATATGACTCTTGTGTCAATATAGGTGTCTAACCATGATGCAAGTGTCTAGGTAGTTAGAAAATAGGTGTAGGTGTATAACTTGTAGATATAGAAGATAAGTAGGTTTATAACATTCTAGGCAAGATATAAGGTCTGAGTCATCTTAATGACATTAGTCAAACTAAGAGATAAATAATTAGTCATAGAGAGATAATGGATGTGAGTTTTTTGGTAGCAAGAAATGTTTAGAATATGAAGGTACATCCATGACATGTATTTTCTAAGTGTAACGTACTAAGGTTCTAAATAAATCAAATATAGTGTCTATATTCCCCCCACATTTAATCTAATACTAAAATTTCTAGTTTAAAGGAAAAAATATGCACCTAAGTGTGTATAACACACTTCATTATACTTGAGTCCAACTTTAGTTCTTTACTAGTGTCTGACCTACAACCAACATCATGTTACACTATATAACTAGTGCATATAATCTAAAATTTAAAGCATGGAAATAATTGAATTTGAAAGAGATCAATTATTAGGAGTACAATAGTGTATCGATGTAATCATCTTAATTTTGGTAATTTGATTTGAAAATACATATCATTATGAATCATTAGAGATAAAATTTGGACACATAAAATATAGAAAGTGCATATATATAAAGCAATAGAGATATATTAGTTTAAAATTTCCCCAAACCTTGGAGAAAATGTGAGTTCCCATCTGGTAGTTGAGATTAACTCAATGATACAACACACCCATACTTATAATCTTATGAGTTTGCGAGAACCAATTAAACTCACACTACAAATTGGTGAGGCTAGATGATGTAATTAATTCAAACATATAAACTTGACAATACTAAGTGATTTAATCACCTTAACCATACCAAAATTGAGCAAATTATTGTAGTAGATTGGCTTAATAAAATCCTTAAAGTTCCAACCTATGGGGTGATGATAGTCCCTATAAGTGTTTGAAATATGAAACTAATTTTATTTTATAATTTCACTTTCACATTACATAGCATATACACCTCAGATATTTATCATGTTGAAACTATGTATAACAATGGTACTAATGTATATAATTATACCATAAATGTGTATCTAAATCATATAACTATGAGTTTGGCCAATTTGAAACTATAAGTGTGGAAAGCATGTTTACAAAACATGGCCCCACTATAATATGAATTGGAGAACTGGTGTAAGTTCCAAAGTGGATTACATGTTTCAAAAACATATCCCCATTGTAATTTTAGTATGTTTCATACTGAATGAGTGTGAAGAACATGTTTCCAAAACATGCCCCCACTAAATCTGAAACTGTGACAAGTGTGGAGAACATGTTTTCATAGCATGCCCCCACTATAATGTAAGCACGTGAATCAATGTGTAATTAATGCCTTTATGGCATTCCCCCATTGATATTCCCCCCATTTTGAGGTGAGGGAAAGCACCAACTAGTGGTTGCCTTACCTTAAAAGCATAATATAACCATATAAACTATGAATGCACCATGTAACATATAGTGGGAACATGTTTAGGTAGCTATAACATTAAAACATGAAGAAGGTGATCATACCAAGTCCTAAGATGCATGATTAAAAATTTGGCAATGTATAACTAGTAATAGTACAAGCTCAACAAGAAATTAAACACATACACAAGAAAACTCAAATAATAAAATTAGAAGACAAAGTTCCAATGAGACTAAAAATAAGGGGCTTGTTCAAATGTGACACATTATATGAGATGTGACTTATTCAAATGTATATAAATCAAATAATGACATTTTAAAATGTAAAAGAGGAAAATAAAAGTAATGCAGATGAAAATAATGGATAATATTCAAATGTTAAAATAAGCAAGACAATAGAAATGAAAGACACTCAAGTAAGTTCATAAATTAAAATATAAGAAACCATCATAGACATATCATACTAGTCCTTGGATATATGTGTTAGCAAAAAATGTTAAGTACATAGCATATCAAGTACACTATGAAATATATAGGCATGGATAAAGGCATGTATAAGTACATATATGAGCTCAAATATGATAATGCAAATTTATCATAGAATGATATAACTTGGATGTATCTTGATCATAAAGGTATATACCCCCAATGTCCTGGTGAGGTAAGTTGAGGGAAACTCCAACATCCAAAATTACATAGATCATTTATCTATATATGCCTTTATCACACTCAAAATATGTTCAAAACACATGTATTTAGGAAATACCTATGTAATCTAATAACATGGAACTAACAGCATATATGGCAACGATCCAATAGAACATGTAAATGTTGAACATATTTTTGGATTTTTGGATTTTATTTTATTTTTTAGTATTTTTAGAATATGTGAAAGGAAAATACTATCCTATCATATCATCCAAAGTATGTTCATAGATATCGCCCCATTTTTAACCTAGTGTAATGAACTTGTGATATTTTTGATGAGTGTACTGTGTTTAATATTTAAAAAAATAAGACTTTTTGGTTGTGAAGTAGAAATAGTAATAGTATTGGTTCATGGAACCCATCACTGAATGGAATATGGTTTGTTTATAATAATAGTAATAATCAAACTTTTAAGTGCTCTAAATGTCTGTGTGTGTGTGTGTGTGTGTGTGTGTGTGTGTGTGTGTGTGTGTGTGTGTGTGTGTGTGTGTGTGTGTGTGTGTGTGTGTGTGTGTGTGTGTGTGTGTGTGTGTGTGTCTGTGTGTGTGTGTGTGTGTGTGTGTGTGTTTTGTATAGTTTATGAGGATTCTGAGGAACCCACTATGAATCTCTAGTGGAATGGTCTCTCAAGTACTAGTCTCTTGGTAAATTTAATTGCCTATTGATTACCCTTTTACACAAGACTAACCTTAGGAGGTTTTATAAATAATTGGTTGTGTATAAATTTCTTTTTCTCAAGAGGATGTTCATATGGAATTATAGAAATTGTAATTACCTAATTGGCATGAGTGTATTTAACACACCCATGCACTCTAGAATCTAATACTCAAAGTTTATATATCTAATGTCATCACAATAATATATGAAAAACACATGTGTAAGGTATAACTAAGGTAGTAACAACATGTATCATACCCACCTATAAATATAATTCAAACTCACTAAGAACCTATTGTGAGGTCCTATCAAATTATCTAACTAATCTAGTCAAATGATGTAAATCTTATTATATATAACCCAAATGCATTACTAATTTCATAATACAAATGTTATTTATTGTACCATTATCAATCATAACATTGTGTATAGGCTGGGGATCAAGGTATGGTTGAATTAATAAGGAATGAAGATCTGAGTCACCATCCCTAATCTCATTTTCATCAATAATAATGGAGTTTATCTAAACCATATGAGGTTTATTTCAAATATAGGTACCAATAATCTAATCTAATTACTATTCATTATGATATGGAGGAAGGTGTGCATTATATACCATTTTAAATTTTGTATCCTTCTTTGAATTACCTTTCAAAGGATTGATAAATATTTTATTTATTTTTGGTGATAACTAGGTTGTGAACTTGATTGCTCTAGAGTATCATATAATGTAATTTTTTGGTAATTGATGAGGTCTTGGATTTTATGATTAAAGCTAAAACATATTTTCATAGAATGACTAGGGCCTTGGTGATATGCATAATAAATATTCACATCATACCCTTTAGGTATAGGTATACTCATATCAACTTCTATAAGATTAGGGAGAGATATAATATGACACTCTACAAGTAATGAGATTAATGAAATAAGAGACTTAGGTAAGTTTAAATTGTCTCTGTGGTTCATAGGATAACATAAGTATATTAGGTGGTTATGACACCACATTAACCATGGTGGTTTTTTATTTTTTAGCCTCAAGAGGTTTGGCCTTATAACTTGGTTTGATAGTAAACTCAGTATTAGATATATATATATGTAGTCATTTTATTTTCTACATATTTAAGTATGTTCAATGATATAAGTTTCATTTCATGATTGTAAAAAATATGGCATAATTCAAGTAAAGGTTTTTCTTTTAAACAATGAACTCATGTAAAGGAGAAAGAAAAATTTACTTGAAAATATATTGAATCTCTTTATCTAACATTGGATTTGTAATATTATCTAACATTGTATATACTTTAGGACATTCTCATGAATAGGTTCATTTGTTCCTTGTTTTATCTTTGAAATTTGGGCAAAGGAATCCTTTTTAGCAATGTTAATAGAGAAGTGTGAAAAAAATTGATCCATAAGGGGTTTGAATGTGTTTATTAATCAAGTTGGTAAATCATAAAACCACCATAAAGCATAATATTTTAAGATCCTTAGAAATAATTTGGGAAAATTTTTACCATTGGAGGCTTAATCAAGGAATTTTGTATAAAAAGATCAAAGATGTTATTTAATATCACCCTTGACATCATTAAATGTGAACTTGGGTGAAAAAAAACTAGGTTATAAGGGATGAAAATATATCTATGGTGCAATATAATTATGCAACACCTCTTTTGAATCAATAACATAAGGAGATGTCATATATTTTTTTCAATATTTTTAACCTTAGTTTTTAAAAAAATAGTTCAAACAAGAGTTTGCACCTCTTGGTCATTTGGGTTAAATATTTGAGAATTCACCAAAAGAGGTGTACCCATATGTTGGGTAGATATAAAGATTAGTACTAGTAATTGGGTTTAATTATTAAGGTTTCCCATGTAATATTTATAAATAGTAGTTTTAAGAAGCAAATGTTGGAATACATACTCCATGCCTCCACTATATGTATGTATATTATTGCTATGGAATCAATTTTACTACCTTCTAAGGAGTCACCATCACTAGATAAGGATGCCTTATCCATATCATTCTTACTAATTTCATAGCTTATAACATAAAAAATAAATTTATTAAGACTTTGTTATTATTGAGATGATTGATCAATGTGTCTTTATTTTCTATTTGAAAATGAATTTTTTTATTACTATTTTCCATTGCTTACAAATTGAAAATTATAGAATTTTTAAAAATAAACTAAAACACTAAGAATTATAAAAAAATTACAATCACATGAATCAATTTCACCAAATGTTTAACCCTAAAATCAAGATATGGGGAATCTAGGTTTAAAGTGGTAGAGATATCCTGGGGCATAACGGTGGTAGACTATCTTTAAAGTAGGCCAAATAATTGTAAAACTCATATAAACATATTCTAAATTTATTATTTTTAGATATGTTAAAGATACAAAGTACAATTATGCTAGATATTGTAATGATAATAAAAATAAGATAGATGATTATAATGATAATATACATCTACATCTAGAACATGTAAGAAGTAGACTAGATGTAGATTTTGGATTAGCTACCTAATTATGGAAATTATACCTCTATAGTGGTGAAAACTTTGTTGACCTAATAAAAATATTGTGCACATGTTGGACCAAAGCCAAAGCATTTATTAATTGCACAACTAAAGTGGTGATCAATTTCCTCAATGACCACATTGTCACTATGTGTGGTATGCCATTTATTCATGTATGTGACAAATTCCTATTTTTTACTCACTAAATTTTATAGAGTTAGGTTATGACAAACAATGAATCCTTATATTCTCATCTAATTACTATGCATAAGGTAATGGGTTATCTAAAACATAAAATAATAACTTGTTAGATGTGATTAAAAACATCTTAGAGAGGATTTATAGAGATTATCATAATGTTATAAAGTTTACATTATGGTCTACTACAATTAGGATCAAGTATTATTTAGGTACTTCCCAATACCATCTAGTATTTAGTCAAGACTTGGTCTTACTTATAAGATTCAAAATCTTGACCTTGTTGTTCATTAAATATTAACTTAGGGCTAATATAAATATAGAGTCTCACCTCCTAAACCTAATATAGCTAGAAGAAAGGTATGATACATCCCGCTTCACTTTAGTAGGCATCAAGACATGATAAAATTTTGGTTTTAAAAGTGAGCTAAAACAAAATCCTTTCAACTATCTGATTTAGTCTTTATTTGGGATAAGGCTCATGAAAATAAGAGTCAACACATAAAATTTGATGTCTTTGGCTACGATCCTTCCAAATCTCTAAAATCCTAGGTAAAAATGTTTTCTTCTAGATTTGTCTAACTCATGAGGATTTTCTATTGTTTTTCAATAGATAATTATGTACACATAGTATTTTTAAACTTTATATGACATAAAGTGATGGAGAGTGATGGGTGTGATATTTTTTTGAATCTTCTATCTAAAAGGGATAAGGGGGATGGGGATAGGACTAGGGATAATGGGATGAAGATGGAAACAATATTTGATGATAGACATAACATCCTAATCCCCACATAATTAGGGAAAATATTTTTTTTGAAGGAGAATCCAATAATATTGATAAAAGGAATATCTTGGTAGGTAAGGAAGAGATCAAACCTAATGAAGGTAAGACTTTTTGGATGTATAAACTTAAGGGTTTGTCAAATGATAAGAAGTGAATATGACCCATAAAATAAATTTGAACCATTAAATATGATATATATTTTTATATTAAATTTTATTCATCCCTCATTAACCAAGTTTCCTCTATGATGGACTATGCTCTTGTTAGAAAGTTTATTAGGGTTAGACCTAATATAGATCTATTCAAATCATGGGCCATGGAAAAATGGAAACTTAAAGACCACATGGAAATAATAGTAATGGTGAATGTATTTTTCATGATCATACTCAACAAATCTGATGATTGTGCCTGAATATTAGTTTGAGGCCCATAGTTCTTTAGAAGATCAGTGATTTTCCTACAAAAATGGCATCTAGGTTTTGATCTAGAGTTAAAGAACATGAATGTAATACCTATCTAGGTTCAACTTCCTAGGATTCTAGTTTATCTATGGGATGAGGATCTCTTTATCGACATAGCCAAGACTTCTAGGTATTTTATTAAATTTGATCTAGATATAAAGTCTAGATTTAGATTTGTTCATGTATGAATCTTTGTAAATGCATATGTGAATCAAGATATTCACTCTTCAGCTTTCTTATGCACTCATTTTGGCATCCAAAACCCAAAAATTGAGTTTGAAAAACCTAACTAAGGTTTGTCCAATCATAAATAAGGTTAAAATTCCTTAGCCTAATCCATTTTGGCATAGTAAATAAGGTGAAATTTTTAAATATGTTAAAGAAAACAAGTTTTAGAAGAGAACATAGAGCAAGGGATAGAGAAAGTTTCAATAGTTTAGAGTAAAAAAGATAAGGTCATACATATAAAATAAGAAATGTTATTAGAAAAGGTAGATTAGAAAGAGAGAAAGAAGATTGAAGGAGATAATAAGAATCCTTCAAAGGCCTTATTTTCTTTAACAAATGAAACAAGTCAAGTCATGGTATATATTTGGATCTAGTAAAAGACTCATAGATAGAGATAGATTTACCTAGGGTTTATATTGACTTTATAAAAAATATATGAGTTAGATTCAATAGTCTCAAAGATAGAAGAGAGGTTGGATGATATACTACCTAAAGATCATTAAAAAATTAGGCATAATTTTTATACCCTATCATAGTTGGAAGAGGATCAAGCATTATTTCAACCTCTACAAATTAAATTTAAAAAAAAAAAAAAAGTTTGAAGTTAGCTAAGGCAAATTTAAAAGATGTAAATATAAATCACATTATATATTCCTCCTCCAAAGACACTCAAGAGGCTATGGTTGAGTCTCAATAAATACTCTCAACCCCTTCTCATGGTATCAAATCCAAATCCACTTCCTGTATGACCACCAGGAGAGGTACCAAAGGTTTGGATATCTATTCACTACCAAAATTATGGAGGTCCTCTAAAATGGAAGTGCTTAAAAAGAATATTGATGCTGAAATTGTTAATGGAATTCAAAATATGCTTCCTTTTAAGGGAGTTATTACTTCTCTTTTTAATTAAATATGTTAGTCTTTTCATGGAATAATAGAGTAATGCATAGTTCTTCTAAATATAAAGTTTTTAAAGATTTTGGAAGAAGTCATAAGACTCAAATATTAGCCATTTAGGAATATAAAATTGATGAGGTTTTATTTTATTTTTACAAAAAAGTTTATTAGAGGCTATTGGTAGCATTTATATTAGGTTGGCTAGATATTATGGTGGTATGATCACCTTTTGGGATAGTAAGAACCTAATTAGGGAGTCTTTATATAAATTCCCTAACCATCTAACTATTCTTTTTATATATTTTCATAATGGTAATCAATGTATTTTTTCTAGTATTTGTGCTCCTGACTCTATAGTTTATCAAAAGAAAATATGGGATGAGTTAAGACCTTTATGAATACTTGCAAGTACTTTTATTGGGTTGTGGCTAGAGATTTTAATTCTCCCTTTTACCCAAGTGGAAAAAGAGGAGGAAATCAAGTTTTCTCAGATAGTATGGAAGATTTCTCTTCTCTCATTACTAATATTAGTCTTCTTAGTTTGAAATTAAAAGGTTCTAAGTTTACTTGGAGTAAGAGGAGCTTGGTTGAAAACTTGATCTAATGTAGGATTGATAGATTTTTGATATCTATAGATTAGTTGGATTAGAAGGATTTTATTTTAATTTTGTTGCCTCACATAGGATCTGATCATAATCCATTAGAGCTTAAAATAGTAGATAAATGTACTAAAGATGATAGATACCCCTTTATAATGGAACATATGTGATTCATAAAAATTGATATTTATGATAAAATTATGGAATGGTGGTCCCTGGTGGTGAATGGTTTGAATATGCTTCATTTGGTTAAAAAAATGAAAAATGTCAAAGTTAAAATTACACAATGGAAAAAAAGTATTTGTAAATGTCATCATTCATAAAAAAATCTTTAAAAAATGAAATTTCACCACTTGATTCTAAAATTGAAATTAATGGTTATGATACGGTCTCCCAAAATAAAGAAACACATATCATTTGTAATTATCATATGATAGATAATAGAGAAGAGACTATCTAGAGATAAAAATCTAGGAATATTTGGATAAAAAATGGGGATAGAAATACTCATTTTTTTCATACGTCAACATTGAAGTATAGATCTCACAATCTAATAAGGGAAATTAAGGATAGGGAAGGTCAAATCATTTCTAACAAGGATTTCATCAATCTAGTGTGATTTTTAAAAAAGGTATTTAAAGATGATTTCAAAAGGTATGAACAAGAATTTTTGAATGTTATTCTATAATTAGTGTCTCAAGAAGATAATCTCTCTCTTGTTGTTACTTCTAATGAATATATTAAAGTTGTAATTTCTAAAATTAATATAGATAAAGCTCTAGGTCTTGATGGTTATCCTATATCCTTTTTTCATAAATTTTTGGATATTATTGGAAATGATGTGGTGGATGCGGTAAATGAATTTATAAAATCCTCTCAGATGCTAAAATAATTCAACCACACTTTTCTAGTTTTAATTTTTAAGAAGGAAGGTATTAGTATTTTTTCTAATTTTTATCATGTTAGTATTTGTAACTCAATATACAAGATCATCACTAATATTTCATCTTTAATATTATAACCTATTATGAAATCTATAATTGATTCTCAACAAAGGTGTTTTGTGCCTAGAAGATAAATCCAAAATGTTATTTTTTTGGTTCATGAATCCATTCGTTTTATGGATAGAAGTAAAAGGGGTGGAATGGTGGTAAAATTTGACATGGATAAAGCTTATGATAGATTGAAATATAATGTTTTGTAAAATATCATGAGATAATTTATATTATAAGTTAAATTCAGAAAAAAATTAAGATCTTGAATATCTACTTATATTTTTTCAGTCTTAGTGAATGGGGTGACTCAATACTTTTTCAAAAATGGTAAAGGATTTACATAATGGGATCCAATCTTGCCTTTCCTTTCATAATTATGGATAAATAATCAAGAATATTTATCTCAACTATGATGAGAATTGAGGAGTTACATGGTTTTAAGAATGCTAAGAATGTGGATCCTATGTCTCATCAGAAATTTGTAGATGATATTATTAACCTGATAGAGAATTATATCATGGAAGCCAAAATTTTTAATAAATTATGCTCATGCATGAACAATATTATAACCAAAAAGTGAATTTCTAAATAAATTATATATTCTTCTTCAACCTGCCAATGGGAAGACAAGCTAAAATTATAGATATTTTGGGCTGTCAAATTAAGCAGACACCCTCTTCTTATTTTGGCATGCCTCTTTTTAGTAACAATCTTCCCCTTATAGTTTGGAATCTTCTTGTGGAAATATTTCAAATGAAACTGATCGATTGGAAAGGTAAGTTTCTCTCTTAGGTGGGAAAACTCTTATCAAAAGTGTTTTTCAAATCTTTCTGATTTATCTTTTATCACTTTTTAAATTGCCTAAAACTACTGAAGTTAAACTTGAGAAAATTCAAAGAAATTTATTATGGATAGGGTTTGAAGATAAAAATAGACTGCATTTGGTAGAATAGGAAAAGGTTTTCATGGCTAAAATCAAGGGATGTTTGGGCATTAGAAAACTAAATTGGATGAATAAAACTCTTTTATCTAAATTTGTTTGGATATTATATAATAACAATACTTGGGCCAGCATTTCGAACGAGGCCTTTTGTAAGTTCCCCAAAACGGATGAGGAGCAGAAGCTGGTCAAAAATGGGGATTTCTACGAGCTGGACCAGATTAAAGGGATATGGAGGGACATCCTAAGCTGTATAAGGGAGTACTTCATCCTGGATGAAAGAAGCAAATGAGTGCACAAGTTCCACTTTTCTTCCTCAACCACTTCAGGCATAAGGTTAGCTTGTCTTTTCCTTTCTATCTTTGCTACTCCCTGATCCAAAGTCTATATGCTCATAGGAAAAAGGATATGCGCCCTATTCTTCACGAAGGCCTTAATCTGCTTATTGAAGGCTACTGCAAGAATAGGGCACTGGTTAAGTATCCCAAATAGGGGAAAAATAAGTTGCCAGGAAATAAAAAGAATGAAAATGTAAGTAGGAGAGGCAAAATTAAGATCCCTAGTCCTAATAAGCAGATTGTAGAAGAAGAAAGGGGACGGGAGAGAATTGAAGAACCTGAGGAGGAAAAACTGGAGGAAGAAGAAGGAACTGAGAGCTGGGATGCCAACTCTAGTAATGATGAAGAAGGTTTTGATGAAATTGAAAAAGATAATGTCAATATAGAGGAGGATTCTACTATCAGAACAGTAGAGACGGAGGAAAACCAGAAAGTGTCGTAGGATGAATTTGTCCAGGAAGATCCTGTTGAGGACCCAACTTCTAAGAATGAAAAGGAAATTTCTATCCAGGATGATATTCAAAATATGGATATGGAAATTCAAACTGGAATAAAAGAGTGGGAACAAAAGAGTCGAGAAGACTTCTTTGAAGAAGCCAGGAATAGCCCCAATAAAAATTCTGAGGATTGGAGATGGAAGAATTAGAATGATGAAACACACACACCTATGACCTGGGTTAATTGTAAAGCTGAGTCTTCTTCCCAATTTGATTCCTGGATGTGTAGGGAGATCTTTGATCTCAAGAGAAAAGTGGAAACTTTGGAAGATTCTCTAAAAGCTGCTTGGAACAAAGTAAACAACATGGAAAATCAGTTAAGTGAGATCCCTGTCAAGCTCAAAGCTTATGAAAACAACCTCTGGGAACTAATAAAGGACAACAAAAAGAAAATGGAGGAAGTTACGTCCAACATTTGTGCAGCTGCTATCAATATAGGTAAACGAGCTAATGAGGAGACCAAAGCACTAGAGGGTCCCAGCAAAAGGACGAGGCAAAGTTCTGGAAAGAAAGATACACAAAAAGGAGCTTTGCTGGAGGCTACAACCCATGAAACTACTTTGAAAGGAAAAGAAGCCATGAACTTGATACTGGAACTGGATAAATAATCTGGTCCTTCTTGTTGGTTTAAAAATTGGTAGTAATCTTTGTTTTCCTTTTGTTATCTTTTGTATGTTGTGCTACCAGATTTCTATTTCTGGGTTTTGATCGAATGCGTCTCTAATGGTTTCAGGTCCATTTAAAACCTATTTTTGCTACTTCCTTGTAGTGTTTTTTAGGCATTGCCTATGGGCTTAGACGTTCTTTATTTTTCTCTCTGTTACAGGGTTTTGGGGCCCCTTCAAAACTTGTTTTTACCTCAATCTAAAACAATACTTGGGCCAAGATGTTAAGTTTAAAATATATAGATGGTAGGGAACCCATTATCTTATGCAAGATAAATAATTTATTTATGTCTTGGCTCTCATTTCTAAAATTTCATAATTGCTAACAAAGATGTAATTTCTATTAGTTCTAAATGGAAGGTGAGAAATTGGATTCATTTCAAATTGTAGGATGATTCATAGATTTTGGATCATCCATTGAATAAATTATAACTATGATAGTGCATTAGATATATCATCCAAAGGAAATATGGGAATCACATTTATGATTATTGGCATATAATTTAAGGTATTAGAAGCTATAAAAATTTGAGCATTGATAATTTAGATTAGGATGAAACTCTGATCCTAACTAATATAAATAACTTGATAAGAACACATCATTTACCGAGCACTATCAAGGATGATGATTTTATATATAAACAGTCTACTTATGGACATCACCAAGTCAAATATGGTTACAACTTGGTTTTATACCTTAAAATAGATGAATTAAATTGTGATAGATTATGGGATAAGTTTCTCTTACCCAAACTAAATTTTTTTCTTTGGCTTGCAGTTCTAAACAATTTGTTGACTATGTTTAATTTGAGTAAAACATGTTTCACATTGGTATATAGGTGTCCTTTGTGTGAAAAAGATAAAGAATTATATTCCTATCTTTTTATTAACTATCCTTTCTCTTTTAAGCTTTGGAGCTTTTTCATAAACAAATTTCAATATATTTGGGTTTTATTTGGTCCTCTATTAGAGGTTTGAAAATCTTGGGATTTTCCATTTCATAATGTTATCTTGAAGAAAATATATGTGTTCACTCTTCCACACATTCTTTGGGGAATCTGTTGTGAAATAAATACCAAAATTTTTAGGAATATAAATTGTTCAAGTGTGGTATTAGTTGATAATATTTTCCTTGACATTATGGAAATTTTCAAACTGATATCTTTAGGAAATGAAAAAAATTTCATATGAGTGAAAATCAAATGGATTTGAATTGGCAAATAGATTCTATCTACATTGGGAGTATTTATCCAAAAGATGAAATTAGAAAGAGGAATAAGTGGAAAGCTCCTTTTGTAGGGTGGCTAAAATTGTATTTTGATGGGGCCTCTAAGGGAAACCTAGGGCCGTTAGAAGGAGGAGCTATTCTAAGAGATAATTAAAGATATTTTTTGCTACACTTTTTGGAGATATGGGCATGAAATATAATCATTAGGAAGAAGCTCTTATCACCCTATGGGGGTTAAAATTGATAATTTCATTGGGATTTCAATATCTTATCATTGAGGTGGATTCTTTCAATATTATAAACTATTTGAATAAGAAAAATATTATGAGCTATAGCATCAAACAAATTTTGGATGAATCTATATCTATTATAGAGTCTTATTAGGAGGTGATCATTCAACATGTTTATCAAGAAGGTAATAATGTTGATAATTAGTTTACCGATAGGGGGTTGATTTTTTTAGGTTTTAATTATTATAATAAGAAAGAGGAGTTTCCTCAAGATATTTATCAGAAGATAGATGAGGAAGCTCATAATAATCATTTATAATAGATTATTTTCATTTATCAAGTGTTGGGGTCTACACCAAAAATAAGGTAAATGATTATTGCAAAAATATTTTTAGGATCTTACATTCTATGTATCTCATGAATTATTATTGATTCAATTATCAACACAATTAGAATGGGTCTAGGGAGAAGTTTCTATATTCTATAGGGTGGAAACATCAGAGATTAAAGTCTTTTTAATGCTTAAATAAATATAATAAGGGTTTTAAGTGGAATGACACAAGGCAATTAAGTAGGAAAATCATTTCTCATTTGGAGATTTTCAAAAAACTCTAATTCATGTTAAAGATCCATAATTATGTCCATCCTCTTATCAATGGGCTTCCTAATAGAATTAAGCCCAAGATACCTAATGAAATGAAGAATAATGAGGTGGTTTGGAAAATTTTACAAATTGGAGTAATGGCTAGTTTCATGCAGTGAATAGAAGGACATGACAAGCATGCTTTGACTTTGTTTGCTAATTCTTGGATAATAAAACACAAAATATTAATGGGGTGTTGCTAGATATTTCTGAAGACTTGATTTCTCATGTTATTTGGTTGGATATGGAAGTGACAAAAGTTTATAATATTGGTAGTTATTAAAAAAAAATAGAGAATTAGTTTTCTGATAGAAGGAGAAAAACTAAAGGAGTTACATAATGGGTTTGACAGAGAATCTCTATCGATACCCTATGGAGATGTGGCCTATTATATCATGAAATACATTACGATGAGGGTAGGTATAATGTGGTGCATTGGTCTCTAGTTACATTTTTAAATTATTATAGACATGTTATTATGTCGAGATTGCCCTTTTTATATCATTTAATCTTTAGAAACTTTGATTGACAAGGTCAAAAAGGGTAAATATTATGTTCCTTGACATCAAGACATCATATCCTAATCCACAAGTATTTTAAAGGAATGAATCAAATATCTCATGGCATGCCCAAAACCAACAAAGGAAAATATGGTATATAGAATGTTCAAAGGGTATGGATTAAATATACATCTAGTCATCCTCCACCCAAAGTTTAGGATAGTATCAAGAACTCCTCAAAAAATCAAATGGCTAGTATCAAGAATAACTTAATAAGTGTTTCTAAGGTTTATTTTAGGGATAGGCAAAAGGGAATCAACATAGATAAATCAAGGTCTTGGAATGGGCATCATGTTCTGTAATATGGTACTTCAAGATACAATAAAGGTCTAAATCCTCATAATGACACTAAATGGGAGAAAATTAATGACTTAACTGATAAGGATGATAAGGGTAAAAATAAAGTGGTTGATTTTCCTAAGGAGGCATGGGTAGAAGATTTGGGACCTCAAAAGCATAACCCAAATGAGATTTCTCAATTATATTATTGACACTTTAAATGGTAAATAAAATATGGTTAAAATTTAAGAGGAGTTAGATTTATATAAATATATTATGAGATGTTTCATGAGGGATCTTTCAAATATCAAATGGAAAGTCAAAATCCTTTAACAACATAATAAATATTTAAGTCAAAAAGACATGGATAAATACTGTAGTACTCAAATATAGAGACTCATAGATAGGGTTGGGGATTTTGAATGTGATAATGATAAGCTAAATATGAAAATTAATTCTTTAATCAGTTATAGCAAAGTAGTAATGCATGAAGGTATTCATAATCTAGAAAATTTAATATCTCACCTAGAATGTTTGATATATTTTAATAATGCTTCTAAGGGTAAGAATATTCAATGTAGTGAGTATTTCAAAGACATTGATAAGGAAAACATGTTTTTTCAAATAGACTCTAATTTGAAATGTATGAAAATTTGATGGGAATATGTGGCAAGGAGCACATATAGTTAGAGTGTTTGTAGTATGTTTTTGGTTGTACCTCACTTTTTAAAGCTATTTCTAATGTATTTGGTTATTTTTGGGCTACTTTTAGCTATTTTTGAGATTAAATTTGTATTATTTTACTTTTGGTCTTGTTGAGTCCTTTGGACTTCTTTTGTTTTGGATATTATTATAGGGATTTGGGTCCTTAGTTATAAAAAAAACCCACGTTTAACCTTAATAAATTTATTTTTTAAACTTTATCATTTAATAACACTTTATCTCATGTAGGAACCTATCAAATTTTAATATCTTTAAGTACACACCTTAAAGAGTGGATTGGGAAAGGGATGTGTAGACCTTTGGTGATTTGAAGGATTGTTTATCCCTGTACCATTACCTAAACCCACTACAAGTAATTTTTATCTAACTCCCTATGTAATTGAATCATGATTATCCACTTCCCTAAGAAATTTTCCTTTCAAAATATCCCTTCATTTTGAAAAAACACTCATTCTTATTTTTTCATACTACATTAGTGGGTGAAACTTGTTAGAAATGATTGAGTGCACATTATGGAACTAAATAAGCCCAAATGACCTAGTTTAAGACCTAATGGCTACTTTTCTTACCTAACAAAATCAATTGGTTTACCTTGCCGGTTAAATTTATAGAAGAATTCAGAGTCAATACACATCAATAAATATCACCTTAAATTAAATTCTATAAATAATAACATTCATTTTTACATTATTATAGATCATAATTATTCTAATTCTACTCTTAAGGAGTTATTATTTAGGGTTTTACCTTGGAAGGAAAATAGCTTCTCTTGTGGGAAAGTTTTGGATGAAAAATAGGATTATTTTATCCTATATTTTATTTTTATAGTGTGATACATATGAATCCATAATAACCTAATACAAACCACCATTAGCCAAGAGAGAGATTGAGGCATGATAGTCTACTCTTCCATTTGGTAAATTAGATTTGGCACAAAGTAATAGGCTGAATGTTTTACTCATTTCTTAGTTTACCTCTATATTATCTTGAGTAGAGTTTCCTTTATTTTTTTATTTTTTTATTTGTTTAACCATTCCCCTTTATGCCACAATATTTGGTGAGCACTAGATTATTTTCTTTTATTTAATGTCTTATAGGCCTATTTAGGGTTATTGTGTATTGCTACTTGATCATATGCTTTTAAACTCTCTCTTGTAGTGTTGTGTGATAATATATCCTTTATGTAGGTTTAGTGGATACATATTAGTCATATCCTCAATATAAATAGCTATGTAATGAGTTTTTTTTAGATTACCTTATTTTATATTAGAATACACTAAGTAAGACAAGTTGTAAATCTATCCTAATCTATTAAATAAATTCTGGTGAACCCAACATAAATCTAACCCTTGTATTTTATTTTAAATTTTTTGTTACAGTCAACTATTTGGAGCTCATTTATCTATTTTTACCTTATGTTTGCATGTTTATTCCTAATTAAACTAGATCACACTAGTCAATCTAATGTATTTTCTCTATCTGTAGATCTAAAAAATTAGTCAACTATATTAAGCTTGTTAACCTAGTTTTACCTTCTATGTGTAGGTTTCTTCCTTAGTCAACTAGATTGAGTTAGTGTATCTAATCATTTTATCATCTATAGATATAGGAATATTATTAAACTAGGTTAGTTTGGTTGATGTTTAACCCTAAATTGGATATGGATCCTAGTATGGGAGGATACAATTAAGAATATAGAAAAAAATAAGCACAAGGGTGATAAATAGATCTATATTAAGCTAATTAATTATAAAAAATAGATAAAACATATACTAAATTTATTATGTTGATATATGTAAAAAATATAAAGTACATCTATGTTAAATATTAAAATGATAATGAAAATAAGATACTTAACTAGTTATGATGCTAATGTTGATCTAGATATGGAACGGGTAGGAAGCAGACTAGAAGAATATTTTGTAACAATCACCAAGTTTTGGATTAAGTGCCTCTATATCTAAAGATACTTGCATCATCCTAGGATAGTTACATTGATGCTAGTGTTTAGGGTAGATGTAGGTGTACATTATGACATAACTAATAAAATAGGATGAAACAACTTGGATGCATTTGGGTTCAACATTACCTTTACTCTGGTACATTTATATTTGGGTTATGGATTGTCATTTCTTGTTAGATTATCAAACCCTAGTTCTTAATTTTCATAATTATTATGGGAACATTGGGTTAGTGGGAACATGATGCCAAGATTCCCCAAAAACCCATCTATTAATGAGAATTTCCTACATATAAAATACTCCAAATAGGTCCTTAGACTTATGTAGTTATTACCTATGTGTTGGATTGTGTGTAAATCATGTAATGTGTGATAAGTAAGTATAAAAATGACCTAGTTTTTTACTTGGAAAATATATCTCTTGGGTTTTTCCTTTAGTGATTTAGACTTATATATGTGTTGTCTCTATGAATGATATGGAAATAGAATCAAATAAGTAATATTTACTTACATGAATGCTTGATTGATTATTTTTTATAAGTTACCATGGTTCATTTACGTCTTTCCAAGGTGAGGAATGAATGACAGTTGATACTATATTTATATCAATCCTCTTGTAGAATGTATCACATGAAATAACTTAAAGTAACCATTAGGATATGTTTCATTTACAAATTAGATTACTTTAGGGAATTTGAAACTTGCATCAGAATAGTACACGTACATTGACATAGGTGTGTATTGGGGATGGAAGTGTCTAAGGAGTAGGAAAAAATATATAGAGTTAGAATTTGTAGATACATAATATAATAAGGATATAAGCATTATAGGAAACATAGAATTCCTAAGTCATCAACATAAAACTAATCAGACTAATAGATATGATAAGAGGCATAAGAGAGAAAAAATATGAGACTTACAAAAGTAGAAAATGTCTAGAACTGAGAGGAATAGTCAAGGTCAAATTTTTCCAAGTGTAAAATATTGAGGTGATATATACCTCATAAATATCATCTAAATTCTCCCTCCCCTTTAATCTAGTAATTAAATTTCTAGTTTAAAGGAAAAGAATGTGTATCTTGGTGTTTAAAACACACATTACCTCTTCTTGAGTCTAACTTAAGTGTTTTATTAATGACTGGATTAAAATCAATATCATGTTAAAATATATAATCTATGCATATAATATCAAATTTAAAGCATTTAAATGATTTAAATTGAAAGACAACAATGTTTAGGAGTACACATGTGTATCAATACAACCTTCTTGCATTTTGGTAATTTCATTTGAAAGATGTATTGTTATGAATCATTAAAATTGAGGTTACATCAAATATAAATATATAAATTTCATGTATCTAAAGATATATAGAGACAAAGATATGAGGGACCATTCCCATAATCTTGGATAAAAATTAGATTGCCATTGGTAGTGGAGACTAGTTCAACTATGTAACCCAATCATACTTATAACGTAGTGAGTGTGAGTGAACCAAGTCAAATCACATTATCAAACTAGTGAGGTTATATGATACAATAAATTCCAACCTAAAAATTTGGTAATATTAATTGATTTAATCACCTCAACCATACCAAAAAGTGAACCAACTACTGTAATAGATTAACTCAGTATAGTCTGTGAAAGTCTAACTTGGTGGGTAGTGATAGTCCTTAAAAGTGTTTTGAATCTGGAACTAATTTTATTTTATAATATTATGCACACATTTCATAACATATGCACCTTAGATATGTCTTATTTTAAAAATATGTATAACAATGTTACTGATTTCTAGAATTTTGTCACAAATGTGTATCTAAATCATATAACTATGAAAGTTATCCAATTTAAAACTATGGAATTATATATAAAATGCTTCAAAAGCAATCCCACAATATAATATGAAACTCAAAAATCTATATAATTGACAATGTGGAGGACATATTTCTAAAACATGCTCCCATTATAATCTTGAGATGTTGAATACTAAGTGTGAATAACATGATTCTAGAAAATATCCCCATTAAATATTACAACTATGAATGTGTGTAATCCATGCCTTTTTGACATTTCCCCCATAATATTCCCTCCTTCAAGGTGAGGGAATATATAAAATGGTGTTTACCTCACCTCAAAAGGATAATATAATAATATATTGTGAGTAAACCATGTAGCATATATGATAACGTGTTTAGGTAAATGTATCATTGAATCATATACAATGTGAACACATTTAGGTCTATTATGCATGATAAATATCATGTTAACATATAAATAATAATAATAATAATAATAATATATATATATATATATATATATATATATATATATATATCAATAAACAATCTAGCACATATGCAAGGGCACTCAAAATTAAATCAAAATATAATGGTTCAAGGAGACCATAAACAAGGGACATGTTCAAATCTCACACAATAAAATGGACATGACTTAGTATAATGTCCAAAAATAAATAAATGACATATTCAAATGTCAAAATACATAATAAATGACATATTCAAATATTAAAGAAGCAAATAAAGGCATGGGGGCCACATACAATGGAGCATATTCAAGTGATTAATAAATAAGACAATATCAAGGAAATTCACTCAATTAAATGCATAAATGAAATAATATGTAACTAACATAAACATAACAAAGTAGTCCTTCAATATATGTGTTATAAAAAAAATCAAAGTACATAGCATATCAAGTACACTATGAAATATATAAGCATGGATAAATCAATGTGTAAATACATATATGAGCTCAAACATGATAATTTAAAATTACCATATAATGATATAACCTATATGCATCATGATCAGATAAGGTGGATGCCCTCAACATCTGAGTGATGTGAGAAGAGAGAAAACTCAAAATATAAAAGGGTATAGATCATATATCTATGTATGTCTGTATCACACTCAAATAGAAACATTAAACACATGTATATATAAGTAACTGATATATTTTCCATAAACATGGAAATAAAACATATATGCCAATGAGCCAATAAAATATTTAGATGCCAAAAATATTTATATATTTTTGAATTTTTTTACTATTTTTTGTATTTTTGGAATATGTGAAGAGACTAGCCTATGATATCATCTAAGGGATGCTCATATATATATCCCCACTATAAACCTAGTGTAATAAATTGGTGATGCTATTGAAGAGCATGTATAAGTATAATATATTTCACTCTATTATATGGGATTCTATGTTTATATATAATGGGACTTTGTGGTCATGAAGAAATGGTAGGAGTAATAGGAGTAGGGGTTCATAGAAATAATAATTGAGTGTTATGTGGTTTATTTAGAATAATAGTAATATGAACATGTGAAGGTACCTTGGATATCTAAATATGGTGTGTATTAGATAAGGATTCCATGCAACCCATTGTGGATATCTAATGAAATGGTTTATCAAGTACTAATCACCTAGTAAAGGTGATTACTTAAAGCTTACCCTTTTGTAGTGGATTAGCCTTAGTAGGCTTGATAATTAAATACATGGGTATAAATTTATATCATTCAAGAGGATGCTCATATATAAATTTGGAAACTATAATTACTCAATTGGAATGAATTTATTGAACACACCCATGCACTATAGAAGGTACTACTCAAAGAGTATGTATCTAAGGGCATCCCAATTACATATAAAAGATACCATGGAAGGTACAATTGAAAAGGTATCAAACAGATGTGTAGGACCCACCTATAAAGGTAAGTTAATATCACCAAGAATCTATTATGAGGTCTTATAAAATGTTCTAAATGATCTAATATAAGGGTGTAAATCATTATTAGTATAACCTAAGTGCATAATTAATGTCAAGGTATAAATTTCCTTGATTCCACACACTATGTATAATTTGTTTATCAAGGTATGCTTAAATGAAAAAAGAATGAATGTCTAAGTCATCATCCTTAATATCATATTCATCAAAGGTAATATAATTTCTATGAACCATATAAGGTGTATGCCATGTGTAATTATCAATAATCCCATATAGTGTGTGCTCATAGTGTGATGAAGGAAGATGTGCATTATATACCATTTTCATTTCGATATCCTTATTAGAATGGTATTGAAAAGTATTTTTGAATATTTTATTTTTTTGGTTGTCACCAATTTATTAATCCAATTCCATTATAGGTTCATCAAATGTAATATTTTGGTCATCAATTAGTTCTTGGATCTTATAATTTAAAGTAAACATATGCTCATAGAATTCACAAGGCCTTCGTGATAATCAAAATAAGCCTTTACATCATATCTTTTAGGTATAGGATGACTCATATCAACCTCTATATGATGAAGGATTTATAAAATATGACACTCTACTATCTAAAAGAGTAATGAAGAAAGAGACTCAGGTAATCATGAGAACTCTCTCTTCAGTGTATTAAATGAAATAAGCTAATTAGGCTACTATGAAACTACTTTAACCATGGTGGTTGTTACATTTTTAGGTTCAATATTTTTTACCTTATAACATGGATTAATTGTAAATTTGGTATTGGATGTATTTGTAATCGTTATGCTTGATACATACTTAAGTTTTTACAATGACATAATTTTGATTTCACGATTCCTAATAACATGAAACAAGTCATCAAAGGACTTAAACTTAAATGAAGGACTCATGTAAAAGAGAAATAAAAATTGGTTTTAAGATATATTAAAATTATTTATCTACCATATTATTGGTCATTATAGCCAAAATTTTATTTTACCTCTAGACATATTCATTGATAGGTTCATTGGTTCCTTATTTGATTTTTACAATTTAGACATAGGTGTTGAGCATGGTCATTAATGTCTTAGGTTGTCATTGATGTCAAAGAGAGAATATGGTTCTAGTGCATGAATGTAAAATAAGTTGTGTTTGATATATTGGAGAGATATGGCACATTTTTAGGTCTATAAGGATAATGAATAAGTTGTGAGGCATTCATAGATGTCTTGGTGAAGTTCTAGTATGTCACTTGATCATTTGTAATGAGAAACATGCATCTTATAGCTTAAAATAAGCTAAACCATCACTACACGTCATGTAGATATGAGTGAACTAGCAAGTTTATGCATTTATTTTAAGTATTCAAAAAGTCAATCGAGGTCAAAGGATTTCATGGAGATGTTGTCTATAGTTCCAATAAGGTACCCTAAATATTTGGTCTCTTGAAGTGTTTTCTAACTCAAGTTATAAACTTTCAAATTTACTCTTTCAAACTGTGATGGGATAGAGATCATCAAGTCTAACTAAATTAAAGTCTAAGGTCACTAGTCAGTAGATCTAATGAAGATTTTTCATCATCCAGATCTTGATCGAATGGTGCACATGAAGTCAAATTGTCAAAATTTCTTGATTTTAGATGTGCTTGTGAAATGTGTCTCAATATTATTAAGTTGATAGAAGATCAATAGTTCATAGGTGTTCATAAAAATAGAGATTGATGTTGTGAGTTGGGTCAAAGAATCAAATGTGCACAAGTCATATAAAGCTACCAAATGTCAGTCATGGGAGCTCTAACCTAAGATCAACAATGAGCATTACAAGGTAAATATCATGCTACTCATAAGGATATAGATGGTGATTATTTGTCCAAAGTTTCTAGGGAGCACAAGATGAGGTTAAAGTGCTCAATTTTTAGTGTCTGAATAGTGACCGTTGGAGTTTGAATATTCAAATTAGTGATGGAAAACTAGTCTGTAGTTTTTGAACTATATATTTTTATTCATGATGAATTTCTTGATGTAGTAACAGTCAAAGTTTTAAAGGACTTCAAGGTGCATTTAGAGAATTTAGTTATAAATTTTTAATGTTTGTAAAGGTTTAGATATGGATCTTAAAATTTTAATGTTTGTTCATTAATAGTTTTACTATGTATAAAATAATTTTTGAGAAATTTGTGCTTTAATAGAAGAGTGTTTTGGTAGGAGAAATCACTTGAAGATGTCTTAAATATCATATGGAGTGGAACCATGTAATTTAGTGTGATATTTTGTTCTTTTTTTTCTCAATGAAGTGTTAAAGGGGTAATAGGTCTCCCTGAGACCTATAAAGGTTACTAAAGCCTAGTTGAAAGTTGTAGCTACTTAAGTGTGACCCATGGATGTTATGGTAAACCTATGAGAATGGCATTGAGCTATGTGTTAGCATGTTAGATGTATTAAGGTTTGATTTAAGTATTATGGCCAACCTATAAGTTATTATTAATAGGGAATTTATAAAGAGTGTAGACAAAGGTAATGGTTTCTAGACTTGTATGTGGAAGAATTGAGAGAGAAGAATATAAAGATGAAGGAAAAATATTAAGAGTGTGTTTAGTGGATGGACTAAAGTATAGAATAGATTGAGTATGAGTGAAGAATCCTAGAGTGATCCAAAAGGGTGTTTGGATACATTTCTTACATGATCAAGTTTTATTGTGTGTAATTAATTGAAAGAGAGGTGTTATACATTATTTATCCAATCATATTGGAATTCAATTAGAGTTATGGAGTTGTTGATTTCATAGGTGTTGTGTGGGTTCTCAACATCTACAACAAGTGGGTGCTTTTTTATACTTAGGGGAGGGTGATACTTGTTAAGTGGGTGCTTCATAAAAGGTCTCATGTTTTTTTATCATATTATAGGACAAGTAGTCCATGTGTTTGTAGGCATGATAGTGGTTTTTATTCCCTAAGAGGGTTTTCCACATAGATATTATGTTATGTGTGTGATCTTGCATAATTTTTCTTATTCATTCTTATAAACACCTTGTATGCTTTATGAATTCATGTGATTATTGATTAAGAGTTTGAAAGGATTACAATTAAATTTTTAAGTATCTTTCATCACTGATGCACCCCTCCTCTTAGTGATTATACCTCTGCTAATTAATATTAGAGCAAGACCTTCATTACAAGTTTAACCACTTGAAGGTGATCCAAGGTACAATATGGAAAGTTAACTGATGTAGGGTTTCTCTAATAAGAAACCACCATTTTTCAATGGGAAAAATTATGCTTTATAGAGTACAAGGATAAGGACATACATCATGTCTCTAGGGTTTGATATTTCGAAATCTATCATGGATGGTTATATTACACCAAGTACTCCTCCAAATAGTGTTGTTGATAAGAAGTTGAGTGAGAATAATTTAAAATCTATTAATTATATCATTTATGGTCTATTCAAGGTTTAGTTCACCAAAGTGATCCATTATAAGTTTTCCAAGGAAATATGGGTCAAATTATAGGCTATCTATAAGGAGACTCTAAGGTAATACTACCTAAGTTCAAAACCTACCAAAGGAAATTTGAAGGTCTCAAAATTAATGAAAAAGATACTATGACATCCTGTATTCTAAGGGTTTATGAGGTAGTAAATATGATCAAAGGTCTTGGGGAGGTGATTGATGAAGCTACTATAGTACAAAAGTTATTGAGGACTCTTACACTCAAGTTTGATTCAAAAGTTTATCCTGTATAGGAAAGTCATGATCTCAGTTAGTTGAAGATGGATGAACTGCATGGCATCCCTATGACCTATGACATGAGAGTTGATGAGGACATACCTCCTAATAAGGAAGTAGCTTTCAAGGTGATCAAAGAGATAAAATCCAAGAAGAAAAAGTTAAGTCTTGAATATTTTGATCTTAATGAAAATCAACTTGAAGCCATGATTTCAAGAAAATTGAGTGTAGCATCATGTAATTATGAAGGAAATATTCCTTTTAAACGTTTTTCTATGGTAAATTTAGTCATTTTATAGGTAGATGTCCTAATAGAGACAATTTTAAACTCAAATAAGTTTATAAGTAATTTCATGAGGATGAACACAATAAATATGATGGTCCTAGCAAGTATAGAAAGTTCTTCAATAAGAGAAATAGAAAAAAGAAATCATACAGAGGTAGTAAGAGCCTTTGCCATGAATAAGATAGTAACTTATCTGTAGAAGAAGAATTAAACACATCTGAAAATGATGATTATTTTCATAATGAGGACATGGAGACATTGTTCATGGTTCTTAGTGATGATGAAGGCGAATGTTCTTTAAACATAGATTTATTTGGTGGAGATAGATCAAAGGAAGAAGATGAGAAATCAAATCTTGAAGATAAATATCTAGATGTAATGGAAGAAATAAAGATACTACAAAGAAATAACATAAAACAAGATTCCTTGATCAAATCGTATTAGAATAAAATTAGAATTTTTGAAGGAAGGTTGAGTAATGAAGTCAAGGAGCATGATGAGATCACACAATATCTTGAAAATCAAGTTTGTACTCTTGATGAAAAAGTAAAGAGTAAGGATGAAGAATGTATCATGCATCAATAAGAGATGGAGTCTTTGTAGATGAAACTAAATAAAGCTATGAGAAAGATTGAATCATTTTAGAAGTTAGAAGCAAGTAGCTCTAAAAGAGATGATCTCATGATAAACAAAGATACAACTGATGATTTAGATAATAAGGATAAACTGATGAATACTCTTGAAGATATAAATATTGAGAAGAAAAATAACAAGAAAATGTTGTCATGAATCAAGGACTATGGAGATCAATTTAATAGATTTGAATCAAGAGTGAATGATGACACCAACAAACATGAATATAATTTCAAGCATCTCAATAGTCAATTAAAAACTATGTGTACAAGCCTAAAAACCAAAGAAGATGAGTGTTTAAGGTATATTATTGAAATTTAGTCATTAAATGCTAAGTTAGACAAGACATCTTGTAAGGTTAATTCATTTGTGAAGTTTGAAAATATCTCAAATGATCTTGACAATATTATCAGTAGTTAAAAGCATGTAAGTGGTATAAATGGTCTTGGACATAAAAAATAATGAAAGCATATAACTCAGGACAAGATAAAGGCTAATTTGAACAAGGAAAATCAGACTTTGAAAATCAATCATCAATCAAGGAATGAAGGTATTAGTAGAATTAAGACAAATCTAATCAGACAACCAAATGCTATGGGGTATGTAAATTTTATTAGTCATTGTTACTCCTACAATCAGTTTGGTCATAGGTCAAAACATTGTAAAATATCCTTCAAAAATAAATTTCCATGGAATTATGAGAAATACAATGGCAATCATGAAGAACATCATAACTCAAGATAGTCAATAGGTTCATAAGGAAAGAATAACATCTTTTGCTATAAATGTCAAGGATTTGGTCATATTGCAAAGTTTTGTAATATCTTCATTAGAAGACCAAATGATCAAGTACATGAATGAATTTATGAAAATTAAAAGAATCATCATATATATCAATTAAAAGTTATGTACAATATTATAAACGTCATTTATTTCAAATGTCATGAGATAGGTCACATAGTAAGGTTCTGGAAGAATGATCAGAATTCTAATTCAAAGATTATCAATCCTCTCATGAAGAGGAGTCATAGTGAATGGAGGCCTAATTAGGTAAATTAAAAACAAGTTAAAAGTGTATTATTTTCCATGAAAAAATAGGGAACAAGTTCAATTATCAAGGAATAAGCCTTACCTTCTCAAGTGGACAAGGAAATCAAGTAGGATCTTGAGATAAAAGAAAATATAAAGTTGAAAACTCATTCAAAGTTAATCTGAAGATGAGGAAGGACTAAAAGTTAAGTGATAGCATGGATATATGGTATTCTCCTAAGTTTTAGGATCTTTAGTCCCTATATGAAAATTTGGTGTCTCTACCTTTGATTCTTAGGAGACATCTTTCATGTGTGGAAGCAAGTGTGTGTGCTTTAGGTAATGATCAAATTGTCAATCAGTACAAAGGTATGTTATTTTCAATTTGATAATATAAAATATCTGTTTGGCTAAGGGGGATATGACTTAGTTAGCCTGAGAGGATTTAATAATATGTGCTTGATGTTAGGGGTAGCTTTTTAAGATCTATGAGCAGTTCGTCAGGCCTAAGGATCATAAAAGTTCAAGTTTAGATTGGTGTATATCAAAGGGTGATCAATTGATTCATATGCTTGAAAGTATGTAAGTATCTTGAGCATCTTAAATAGTATTTGAATTCATACATGATGTTAAGGAATGATTATTGGTATGTTGAGGAAGAGACCCTTTGTCATTAATGTCAAAGGGGAAGAAAGATCATAATGAATAAGTTCAAAGGAGTAAGAAGTCATTTTAAGGGTGTTTTGTCATCAGTGACAAAGTGGGATATTGTTGAGCATGGTCATTTATGTCTTAGGTTATCATTTATGTCAAGGAGATCATATGGTTCTAGCATATGAATGAAATAGAAGTTGTGTTTGATATCTTGGAGAGATATGGCATATTTGTAGGTCTATAAGGATAAAGAATAAGTTGTGAGGCATCCATAAATGTCTTTATGAAGTTTTGTTATGTCATTTGATCATTTAGAATGAGAAACATGCATATTATATCTTAAGAGAAGCCAAACTATCACTACATATCATGCATATATGAATGAACTAGCAAGTTTGTGTACTTATTTCAAGTACTTAAAAAGTCAAGTGAGGTCAAAGGACTTTATGGAGATGTTGTATATAGTGCCCAAAAGGTACCCTAAATATTTAATCTCTTGAAATATTTTTTAGCTCAAGTTATAAACCTTCAAAGTTACTCTTGTAGATTGTGATGGGATAAAGACCATCAAGTTTAACCACGTTGATGTCTGAGTTCACTAATTAGTAGATCTAATGGTGAGCATTCATTGTCCATACCTTGATCTAATGGTTTTTGTGAATTATAATTATCAAATACTCCTAAGATTAAACATTATTGTGACATGTGTCTCAATCTTGTTGAGTTGACATAAGATCAAATATTCATGGGTGTTCATATATATAGAGATCAACGATGCGGGTCGAGTCAAATGTGTAAAAGGCATGTAGAGATGCCAAGTGACACAATCATACGAGATTTGATTTAAGATCAATGTTGAGCATTGAAAGGTAATGATTATGTTACTCCCAAGGAGATCTATGATGAATCTTTGTCCAAATTTTCCAAGGAGCATGAGATGAGGTTAAAGTTCTCAATGTTTAGTGTCTGAACAATGACCATTAGAATTTGAATATTTAAATTAATGAGGGAAAACTAGTCTATAGTTTTTGAGCTATATCTTTTGATTTATGATAAATTTATTGATGTAGTAAAAATGAAATTTGTAAAGGACTTCAACGCACATCTAGAGAATCTAGTTAGAAATTTTGAATGTTTGTAAAACATGTAAATATTTGTTCATTCATGGTGTTATTGTGTATAGAATAATGTTTGAGCAATTTGTGCTTTAGTAGAAGAGTGTTTTGCTGGGAGTAATCACCTCAAGATGTTTTAGAGATCATATGGAATAGACCCATGTAATTTAAAGTGATCTTGTATTCTTTTTTTGCTTGATGAAGTTATAAAGGGGTAGTAGGTCTCCATGAGACCTATAAAGGTTAATAAGGCCTAACTACTGAAGTGTGACCAATGGATGTTAAGGTCAACCTATGAGGATGGTATTGAGTTATGTGTTATCATGTTAAATGTATTAAGGTTAAGTCAAGTATTATGGCTAACCTATAAGTTGTTAATAAAAAATATTTTATAAAGATTGGAGACTAAGGCAATGGTTTCTAGACTTCTATGTGGAAGAATTTAGAGAGAAAAATATAGAGATGAAGGAAAGATATCAGAGGGAGTGTGTTTAGTGGATGGACTAAAGTATAGAGAAAATTGAGGATGAGTGAAGAAGCCTAGAGTGATACAAAAGGGTGTTTGGATGAATTAATTGAATGATCAAGTTTGATTGTGTGTAATGAATTAAAAGAGAGGTGTTCTACATTATTTATCCAATCAAATTGGAATGCAATCAGAGTTCTAGATTTGTTGTTTTCATGGTGTTGTGTGAGTTTTCAACATCTAAAATAAGTGGGTGCTTATTCATAATTAGTGGTGGGTGCTCCTTATGAAGTGGGTGCTTCAATAAAAGGTCTCATGTTTTTTATCATCTTATAATACAAGTGTTCCATGTATTTGTAGGCTTGAGAGGTGGTTTTATTCCCTAAAAGGGTTTCCCACATAGATCTTGTGTTATGTGTGTGATCTTGCATCATCTTTCTTATTCACTGGTATGAACATATTGTATGCTTTATGAATGCATGAGATCATCAATTAAGAGTTTTAAATGATTCAAATTAAGGTTTTAAATATCTTGCATCACTGATTTACCTCCCCCCTTCTTAGTGATTGTACCTCCAATAATAAGAGACTTTTTTGGTAATGTTAACAAAGAAATGTTGTAAAATCAGATCTATAAAATGTTTTAATTATTTCATGGATTGGAGAGGTAAATAATATAATTATATTAAAGCATCTTTTTTAAGGTTATATTATTAATTTGACCTGTTAAGGTCAAATTACTACCCCTATCATTCAAAACTTTTTAAAATCTTGCCAATATCCATTTAAAGTTGGTCAAATCAAGAAATTACCTCCTAAAAATCACTAATTTTAGTCAAAATTTTCAAAAATGGATTGTAAATGGGTCATTATAATTTAAAAATAACATTTTCAAGTTTAAATATGTAGACAATCCATGGACAAGGATCAATTTTGAGAGAAAATTGAATATTCTTGGAGCTATAGGTGGTTTCAAGAGATAAAATTTTATAAAAAGGTTAATTATGAGTTATAAAACATTTTAAAAAAGTTTCATGTCCATTATACAAGTGGAGATACTCTCTATTTTATAATAGTCCTTAGCATGCCCATTGGAGATCACCACTGGAGTAGGCATTATCCTGGAGTTCCATAGAGGTTTCTAAGTCTAGGTAAAAGTTTTAAAATCATTAGATGATGTTTTTACATAATAATAATACCATTAAAGATTGTTAAAAATCTAAATTTTAAGCAAACCATGCTCATACAGGCTTTTGCAAGCAAACATGCATAAAGGCCAAAAAGGAGTTTTTTTTTTACTTTTCAAGAAAAATGTGATTTTAGAGTGTCTTTATAGCATTTTATAGACCTGATTATTATTTTTTCAATCATTGGAAACAATTTTAATATTTATTTTCACTTTGATGAAATTTTTATTTTTTCAGTTCTAGACACCCTTCCTAGCCTCCTATTTAGATGTTCATATCTTTCACCACGTATGGATTTTAGATGAAATATATTAGTATGTTTTTATTAAAAATATTTAATTATAATAAATATAAAATTAATAATATTTGAGTGGTTTAATTTATTAAAAATCATTAAGAGTGTAAGTAGCTTAGAATGCAATCAAAACCCCACAGACAGATTTCTCCACATGGTAAATTTATATATATATATATATATATATATATATATATATATATATATATATATTGAATGAAAACCAAATATTTTAATGGATGTTATTGAGGTCAGTTTACTACACATAAATGGAAAAAAAATGGATTTGGAGGTCTGTACTTCATGAACCATCATTTTGAAAATTTAGCTGCAAAAAAATAGTTTTACAAAAAGTTGATTTAATTTATATAAAATCATATTGTATCAACCTAAAAAAAAATTTTTTTTATATTAAACTAAAATAGGATTATACAAATGTCAATTTTATGCATGGATATGTATGAATGAGGGAAGAAATCATGTTTTTTGTGGAAAAAATCATGTAAAATGAAGTACAATACACTTTAATGAAATATAATCAAAGGATATAAAATAATAAGTATTTTTATTCATCCTAGAATTTTATTTTAGTCAAAAATCATACCATAAGTGTCCAAAAAATCTCTATAAAAATGGACAGTCTATAGGAAAATGGATCAAAATAGGCCTAGTCAACCCTGTTGACTGAATGACAAGTGTTTTCTCATAAAAATCACAATTTTGGTGTTGAGGAATTCTTTTCCAGGTGTATTTTGTTTTTCAATTTCATGGCATATTGTTTTAGGTTTAATGGAGTCCAAATGCAAGAAGATAGACTATTAGGCCTAATTGGCCTAATGGGCTTAATTGGTCAATCAAGCAAGTAAAGAATGGTGTTAAAAATATATAAAATTGATTAATTTTGGATTTACCATGTGTAATATATGTTTTTAAAGTGGATATATCATTATTAATTCAATCAAAAAAATTTAATGCATACAATTTGAGGTCAAGTTGAGTTAACTAGTCCTTAAGGGTCAAATCTCTTCGATTGATTAGTTTGACTAGTTTCATGCATCTCCCATGCTTTTCATGCAATATAAAAAATCTCAAGAACTTAAACTAAATTTCAATATGGATTTATATTCCAATTTATGTTGTGATTTTCATGTAATTAAGGTTTAAAATTGAACATGGGTCCACCACTTTTCAATTATATGCCAAAAATGAAGAACATGCAATTTTTAAAGAATTTGAAGATGTTAAAGCCTTTATTTAATTATTTAAAAGTATTTTAGTCTTATTTTAACTCAAATAAGACTAGTCCTTCTCTTTTCCATGTGACTTTTCCTTTATTTAATTTTTTAGACTTATATATTGGCTTTTGGAAGCCATTTTTCAAGGAATTCCTGAAGCAAAACATAAATTATAATTGGCATCATTTATCAATAAAGGAAATATTTTGATTATGAGTTTATTTTTTTAAATAGAGTGTAATTTTGATTTTTTACCATAAAATAAGTGAGATCTATACCCCCTTTTTTAGGTCCTTTCCTCACCTACTATAAAAATCTCATCCTCTACATATCATTTGAAGAGCTAGGAATATAATTTGCTTTACAAGCTTCTTTCAAGCCTTATTTTGAAACACTTATGTTTAGGATTTACTGAAGAATTTATTTTGATTCATATGTTTTCCTTAGTTTCAAAAAATATTTCAAAGAATACCAATCATTCTAGTGCATCACCCCATTAGATAGGATTTTCCATTTCAATTTCCTTTTCCCTTTTTATCCCAAAAAATAAAAATAGTTTAGTTTTTAGAGATAAATCTTAAGCGAACCAGCCCTCTCTAGAGGTTATTCTTAGTACATATTCACCCACACTCTAATAATATCTAATTGTATCAACTAGAGGGAGGATGTGTTTTTCACATCTTCAAGTAGGGTGTACTCCAGAGTGATAACAAGCTCCTTGGAAATAATTTGGTTAAAATCCTATCATTAGAGGAGCAATGAAGGCATGCCACATAGTAAGATCAAATATTCTACTCAGGATCACCCTTTATATTGTAAAATTGGAAATTTAGTGAAATAAAGCCAGTTAAAAATGGTGAAAATATATCTCATGTGTAAGAGGGTTATGAAACACATCTTGGGAATAAATAGCATGAGGAGACTTTAAATTCTTTTGTTTAATATTTGTAACATAACTTGAAAGATTTGAATTATATACCTATTAGGGTATAGATTAGGAAGATGAGTAGTCACGAATGGATATGTACACATGGTTTGAGTATTATTATGAATTAGAACTAGTATTTGTGTTGAAATAACTAGAAATTCCATGGTAGATGTATAAATAGTGTTTTTAGGAAAAAAACATTAAAATACATATCATTTTTACCCATTAGAAGTATGAATTGGTAATGTGCGCAATGGAAGGGTTATTGGTATATGGGGATGACCCATAACTTAAATAGCATGATCAATAGATGGACCTTCTTGGTCATCTATGCTTTTTACTTTTTTATTTTATAATAATGTAATGGATTACACTTGCTCATGGTCTATTTAATTGTGTTCATTGGTTTCATTATATTCTTGGTTTTCATTTTTGGAATCTTCATCTATGGTAACTTCATCAACTTTTTGCTCATTCTCAACATGGGCATCATCATGGACCATGGGATTAGGTTATTCATTTATTTGAGACATATTAAATTATAGGAGGGAAACTTAATGTGTTCAATAGGTAGACCTCCCAATCTATAGCTATGCCTAGGTTCCATGTAAAATAATATAAGCAGAAAATGAAAAAGTGCAACCATCTAAAATCTTAGGTAACTAAAAACCCTAATAATTAGAAAAAAATGCATTCATATAAATTGGGTTTTCCAAATATTTAACCCTAAATTAGATATGGATCCTAATATGGGAGGATAGGGTCAATAATATATAAATTAATAAGTATAATGGTGATAAATAGATATATAGTATGCCAATTAATTGTAAAAATTAGATAGAACATATACTAATATTTTTATGTTGAGATATTGTAAAAATGGAAAATAAAAATATGATAGATATTGAAATGATAATGAAAAAAGATGCTTAGCTACTTATAATGATAATGGATATCTAGATATAGAATAATAACGAAGCAGACTAGAATAATATTCTATAACAATCACCAAATTCTAGATTAAGTACCTCTATAACTACAAACACTTGTATCAACCTAGGATGGTTGAGTTGATGCTAGTGTTTGTATCAGATGTAGGTGTCTAGTACATGATAACTATTGAAATAATATTATACCATGTATATGCTTCTAGGTTCATCGTCACCTTTACTATGGTGCATTTAAATCTGGGTCATGGATTGTCATGCCTTGTGGAATGATCAAATCCTACTTATTCATCTTCATAGTGGTTGTGGGAAAAATTGGTTAATGGGCACATTATTTCCAGCTACCCAAAATACCCCTCTATCTATGACCACTACCTACATATCTTATAATCTAAAGAGGGCCTCATTCTTATGTAGTTCTACCCTATGTGTTGGCTTGTGTGTGATTAATGTAATGTGTGATAATAAAGTACAACATTTACCTATCTTGTAATTTGAAAATATAGCTCTTGGGATACTCCTTTAGTAATTTAGACCTATATATGTGTTTTCCCTATGATTAATATGTAAATAATAGAAAATAGGGAATGTTTGCTCACTTGAGTGCTTGATTAGTTGTTTTTGATAAGTGACCTTGGTCTCTTTAGGTTTTTTGTAGTTAAGTAAAGAATGAGGGTTGATATTTTATTTATACCAATCCTATAGTAGAACATCTCACATTATATCACTTAGGCTAAGCATTAGGATATGTTTCATTTATAGATTAGATGACTTTAGGGCACTAGACATTTATGTTGGAATAAGACACTTGTGTCAACATAGGCATCTATCTTGGATGCAAGTTTCCAATGAGAAAAATAATAGGTATAGCTTTAAAAATTGTAGAGGCATAAAATAATTAAGTTTTAAACATTTTGGGTAAGATATAAGTCTTGGGTCATCAACATTAGACTTTTCAGACTAAGAGATAGGCGAAGGGACACAAGAGAGGGCAGATGTGAGACTTGTGGAAGTGGGAAATGTCTATAACTGAGAGTAATAGTCAAGGTCTAAATTTTCCAAGTGTATAAAGAGGTGATATATAGCTCATAAGTATCATTTACAGTCAATTTAGTTTGTCTTTTATTTGTGGGGTTCTTATTTCAGCTAACTAGGTCACATTAGTCCACCCAATTATTTTCCTAGTTTCTACATTTTACTTGTAGTTAACTAACTCAAATTGTTTTATCTTGTTTATTTCTTTACTATTTACATTTTAAATATAAAAAAACTAGATTATGTTGGTTTATTTAGTTTTAGTTTCCTATTTTCGTTTTATTAGTTTTCTTTAGACTAAATTGACCTAGTTGACTCTATTTAATTAGTGTGTTTTCAACTTTCTACCTCTATAAAACCAAATATAAAATAAATAGAGATTTATTACTCTCATAAATAAAACAAAATTGACCTGGTTTATCTTGTTCAATTTTATATATTCATTCTTAATATCTTAGTATTTTAGTCTTATCTATTTTAATCAATTTCACATTTCCTACGTTTTAGTTACAACAGTTAAAATATCAAAATTACCTTACTACTTTAATGAATTTTTGGTTTTTTGAAACTATAAGAACACATTAAAATAAATAGATCTACCCAATTTAGTTTTGTCCCTATTTGTTTATAGCAAAAAATTAAATCAACCTGGCTGATTTAGTTTGTTTGGGGCCTATTTTCATAATAGACTCTCAACCAGTGTTAACTTTGTTCTATTCTATTTGCTCAACTAGATCACCCTACTCAATATTTTTTGTGTATGTTATTTTTATAATAATCAAAGGCAATTAACCTCTATTTTCAATATCAATTAAATCACTTTTTACTTTTGAAATGGTTGGGTGCGTATTTATTTGTTTTCATAAATTACAACTTAGTTTTTGACAACCTAATTTTCGCCTTACTAGTTTCATCAAATTTTTATTATATTAAGCTATAAATATAAAAAATATAAAATAAATCTAGTCAATTCATTTATATATCTATTTTTATATTATAAATATAAATCACCCTGGTTGATTTACTTTTATTGGGTCTTATTTTTACAATAATCTATGTCAACCAGTGTTAATTTAATTTAATTTTATTTTCTCAACTACATCAACCTCAATATTTTTTGTGTGTTATTTTAGCATAAGAAAAAGAAATTAAAATTTATTATTAATATAAATTAAATAAATTTTTATTTTAAAATTATTTGTTGCCTATTTATTTGTTTTCAGAAATTACAACTTGGTTTTTGCCTTTATTTCTAATTTGTTTGGATTTACCTAGAAATTGTGTACTATTAGTTTTAAAACTAATTAATACTATAATTATGGGATATGTTATATTATATTTATGATCTTTATATATTTTTCAAAAAAATTATGTCATGAGGGGTTTTCCGCAATACTCATAGCCATAGTAAAGAGCTAAACAAGGTCTTTAGTTTCTATGCAACTCATTATTTCATAAACACCTAGGATTTCCCTTTAAATTGAACCTTGGAAATCTAGCCATCTATTTGACCTTGTGTTACATCTATTATCAGTTAGGTAATTACAACTTACCTTTCAAATTTAGTTTATTGGGTTATAGTAATGTTACTTCCTCCATAGTTACCACTATAAAACATAAGGATATTACTATTAAATGGACAAGTAAGTATCTTTGGAAGCTTACACTATCAATCAAAACCTTTTAGTACAAATTATTAATCTTATTTTTAGATAAATTAGTTATCATTAGTAGTTATAAAATTACATTTTTATTATTCATGTTTGTTATTCTATGTTGTATTGCATACTATATTGTCCAGCATTCATATAGGTTTGTGTTGTATGCCTCAACTCGATCAACTAGCTTGATCTTCTAGTTGATTTTGGGTGAATAGACCACATCGACCATCATGAATCAGTTTTATATATTATATGTGATTCATTAATGTTTTTGAAATTAATCTACTAATTAAAAATTATTCCTTATATGTGTAACTAGATTGACCTATTCAATTTAGCAGGTTATCTACCTTTCTCATACTAGATTAACTTGGTCAACATTGGATACCCTAGCTTACCTAGTATCATATCACACTATTATTTTATTAATATATAAATAGATCAACCATTTTTACTTCGTATGTTATATCCAACTTAGTTTAATATATCAATGTTGTTCTCTTCAAACTATTTAACTAGATTGACCTGGTTAAACCTATAGGTCCTGGTTGACTTAGTATAATTTTAGATCTCTAAGAAACTAGATGAAATAGTTTAATAGGTGGAAAATTTAGTTATATTTATCATTATTTTCATCTTTTAGATTTACCATAGCCATTTTTATTTTCACAATATTTATCATCTTGAAATCACATATCATAATCTTCCTTGACAATCTTAAACCATTTATAAGATACATGGGTTGTTATTTACTACCCACTTTAGCCACCCAAAAAGATAACCCCTCATGGTACACATACTACCAACCCTCAGCTAGATCCATCGAATGTAACATGGTAAAAATCACCTTAAATGATGATCTAGTTGAATCTAACTTATTTCAAACTTTTTTTATAATACTATTTATACTCCTAATATTAATGTGATCTAATCCAAACTTCCTTATTATACCATTGGAGAAATATATACTAAAATAGGGAACCCTCCCATATGAAACATTCATATCCTTAATCTTGAAACTTCTCCTCCCACTAATACTAATATTCCACAACCCACTCATCCTAATATTCCATCTTATACCACTAAAAATCAAAATACACCCATCAATATAACTCAAATTCTTTCCCAAATGGTTCAACAGATGAATATTATATAAACAACTAACAATTCAAAAATCATGGAAATGTAAACTCACATATTGAAAATGGATAATAAAATAAATCTTATCATGACTCAAAATAACCAAAATTGTATTCCCCCTCATCTTTGATATTCTTCTGGGAATATTATCCCTCAACCTCTATGCATAAAAATATGCTTCACTATATTAAAAATGAACCTTTAGATTAATTTATTGCATCCATAAATATTGGCAACATTTATCCAACCATTAAATGTGATGGAACTAAATATTCACCCTTCTTCTTAGATCACTCAATAGTCTTTGCAAGGAATGGGTCTAAACCAACACTTTTGTTACCAATAAATTTCTTGTCAAGATATTAATATGAGATGATGTAGAATCATATAATCAACTTCCCCAACATTAAATTTTATAACTAAATAATTTAGTTAATGATTTAGTTAAATAATTTGAAAAAAACAATCGTCCTAAAAATTATCTTAGTCATTTCATTAATATCAAGTAATTATTCTCTGAATCTGCTCACACTTTCATTAAATATTGGAAATCAGTAGCTCACAAATTATATCACAACATGAGTGATGATAATATTTTCAAACTATTTATCACTTATTCAAAACCTTATATTTAATATAAGGTTCAATTTTCTCCCCTCAAATGTTAGAAGATACATGTGATAAATTTGAAAGATAAAATTTCCTTATGAACCAATTTGAGACATATCATAACTCAATCAATGAATCTTTCCAAACTTCAAATAATGCAATCACTAGTGTAATTTTTCAAATCTAAGTCCCCTTCAACAAAAAGGAGAGAAATCAACTAAGATAATCAAACTTCTTCTCTCACAACATTGATGATTTAATAAATGAATATATTGTCCCCATCTAAACTTTTCATTTACAATAATACCACTCCCTTATCACAGTACGATCATAATAAATTATGATTGTTTCATGTTGATATTTGTCATTCTCATGAAAGATGTTCTAGTATTGTAAAATTTGTGGTCTCTTGAATGTTAGGTGATATTTTTTTCATAATGATATAATCAAATTATGTCACCCTAATTATCTTAAAGCTTATCAAAATATTTTTTTTTCCAAACCCATGCCTTCAAAATCTCAAAAATCTTATTATGATCCCAATACACAACATCTACATGAATATATTTAAGCAATCAATGCTAATTATGATCAATATTATACTAAATTTCAATATGTGAATGTAACTAAAGTTAACTATCATCATAATCCCACTCATTTTTACCATGTAATTAAACCTAAGCTATCTTTTATTAACAAATAATTTCTTAAAAACACTACAACTACTACACCAATATCTTTAAAACCAACTCCTAGGGATGAACCACTTTCAAAATAGGAACTTTAACCTAGTTCTTCTGTCTATAAAAATACTGTCATTTCCCATAGCCTAAAACCCCACACTAGTTCTTCATCTTCTAAATCTCTTTGTTATTTCTTAGGAATATATTCAATGCCTTACAAAATTCCCCAAAAGGAATTAGTCCAAACTTCTCCTTATCACCATAAATTTATTATGCGATAATTACATGCAATTGAAGAACCAACATCTAAGAACTCTAAAATCCCTTCAGATGGTCCTTCACATACATAATTTAATGCCATAAAAATAATTGATTCTTCCACAAAACCCTCTTTAAATTTTATTGAAGAGGATATGATTAACAATGAAATTATTTTTTGATCCAACGATCTGACTCTCTTTATAAAAATTGGAATCAACAAAAAAATCATTGAAAAATTACTAATAGACAAAGGATTTATAGTTAATGTCACTTGTATTTGGTTTTATTTAATAACTCATATAAACCAAATAAAATCTCAAACAAACTCATCTCATGTGTTGAGGATTTGATAAAACTAATCAAAAAACACTTGGTTACATTTGGATCCCTCTTACCATCAAACCCAAAATAATTCATACCATGCTTATGGTTATTGATATTCCTTTATCTTATAACATACTATTAGGTCACCCATGAAATCATTGCATATGTGTCATTTCCTCTTCAAATATAAAATTTATAAAACTCATACATAATGAGAAGATACAAATATTATGTTGATCCCAATCCTTTGATCATATAATAACTAAATCCTAAATATCAATATCATATTCTTACTATTTCCAACATCAATAGTCCACCTCTTCTTGAATTTGTTAACATGCATCCCAATGTACATGTTAGTATCATATATTTGGATGATGATGTACCAATAAATTAAAAAATACTTGCAATACCACTTTATAACCTCCTTATTTATTACAATGTCTCCCTCCTTATTTTCTCCCACATGATTATGTTATTACCTTAATCAATGATATTAAGAATATTCTTCCCCCATGAAATGCATATGAAACTTCCTATACATAGGATGATTTCACTTGTAATGAATATGGAGTAAATAAACTCTTTCAATATCCTTTATCTATGTCTCCTTGAAAATCCAATAACATAGGTGTATCTACTAATGATACTCCCATTGAAACTATTTCATGAACCATTTCTAAAAATTACAATGATAATTATATCATGACCCAAGGTCAATCATGAATTTTAGATGTACAATGTTATCAAAAGAGATTAGCCAAAATGTATGCCTTAAATAATGATGTTCGTGTCATTCATATATCGTCTTATAATGGATCCAAAATTGAAGGTTATGTACCCTTGATTAATCCACCATTCATATAATCTTCATGGATAATCTAATAAATCCCTATTATTACATCTTATGATTATATCAATCAAATAAATTCATTACAACTTACCTTTTCAAACATAAATGTTATGGATAATAGTCACATCATTTATCGTCCTAAATATATTAATCTATCTCACAACATTCAACTATAAAATTCTAACTCTATTCACTATAACATTGACATGATTATTCCATATTATTTACCTAAAATATCATATATTTATTAAATCAATATAATTAATACTAACCTTATTAATCTCACTCAACTTGATATAATCAAAACCTTATCTTTACCCTTTACTCCACCTCCTAAAATTACCTTAGATTTTAAAGTTATTGTTGTAATATAAATACATTCCATGTATGATACACAAGGTAATAAAATCATTGATATCAAAGTGGATGTTAAATATTATGGACCTTTACCCAATATTCCTAATGATGAACATATAATATAACTCCTCCATACTAGAGAACCTCAATATCACACCAACATAAAAAGCTATACACCTTCCTTAAAAGGCTCCTTGCTTTAATAGTTTAATCATTAGAATTGATCCTAACTTAAAATAATGTTTATTCACTTCCTCTTAATCCATATAATTTCCAAGTTAACAATTCTATGCTTATTAAAGAAACCAAAAAAAATTAATATGACACAATTGCATGTCCTCGCCATATTGCCAGTTCTAATGAAATCACCCATAATGAACATGATAATTTTATTCTCTTCTTTGATAAATATTTTGAATATTTATATTGATCATATGAATAAATTCTTATAATTAATACTAATATCATCATTCATAATATCATTACTTATCTTGATACCAAACCCATGAGTCAAAATCAATGAAAATTTATTCCCAAGAATTCCACTCTATGTCATAAGGAAATGATCATAATTTTGGATGCTAAATTCATTAAACCTATAAATTAATCAAAATTGATTTAAAATATTTTCCCTATTCACAAAAAAGTCACTATGGTCATTTTTATATGCATAAATTTTTGAAATCTAAACTTAGTATTTATAAAAGATAATTTTCTTTTACCATCAATTGATGCCATTATTGATTCCATCACTAGCTATGCAATATTATCTCTCATGGATGGTTCCTCAATATATAAAAAAAATTATATCACTCCTAAAGATCAAAATAAAACCACATTTACCATTGAATGGGGGAACTTATTGCTATGTTAAAATACTTTTCGACCTCAAAATGTTGGAGCTACTTATCTTTGTACAATGACCCATGTTTTTCATGACCTCATCCATAAAATTATTGAAGCATATATGGATGATATTATATCCAAATATAATCATCATGATAATCATATTCATGTTTTATCAATCATATTTGATTAACTCATTAAATATAATGTCAAAATTAACCCTTTCAAATGTGTTTTTGGTGTTACTTCTAATAAACTCTTAGGTTATCTAGTTTTTCTCAAAGGCATTGATGTTGATAGAACTACAAACAAAAGTTATTATAAAAATTTATACTCTTCTTTCCATTCCATAAATTTGCACATACCTTGGGAAACTTTGGGCAATTTGACATTTTGTTCCTAAAATTGATTATCATTTTTATTCTATCAATTCCCTTATTAATAAAAGTAATGCTCTAGAATGGACTCATGTCAAATATATTTTTATACCATGAAATAATTATTTATTTATCATCATAATCTTCAACGAAAATTGAATGATCATCCACTTATCTTGTACATTTCATCTACCCTTATACAATTTTAGGGAATGCTCAATCAAAAAGATGTTACTAGTAGAGAATATGCCATATATTATATCAGTTGAGATTAAGTAGAATAAGAAGTATGTTATACAAAAATGGAATGTGATTGTCTATATATTTATTTCACAATGAAAAATCTCTAACATTACATGTTTTACCAAATTAATTATGTTATTGTCCATTCTGATCCACTTCATCATTTCTTCTCTAAATCTTTCTTACCTAGAGATAGAATTAGTAAATGTATGTTCATATTAATGGAATATGATCTGTGTATTGTTACACAAAAAATTTTAAAAGAGAAATTCATCTCAATCAACTTCTTTCCACCCCTCTCCCAACTACTAATCATCTAAAATACACTCTTACTAAAGAAGATATCCTTTATATCAAAGGTCTTAGTCAATCTATCTCAATCAAATATTTTTTTAAAATTTCAATACTAACCTTAAGAAAATAATCTTGAAGAATCAGACACTTGTATTACTAAATCTAAAACTGTCATCAAATAATTACAAAAAATTACAATTGACACACATGAAGAAACTTAGACACTTCACTCTGATGGTGTAAAGTTCTTTCAAGGAGTTGGGTCAAGTTGTGTTTTAGCTAACCCCCATTGTAAGATAATACCCCTAAATTTTGTATTATAATTCAATGTCACCAATAACATGGCTGAATATAAATCTCTCATCTTAGTAATTCAAGTCTCTTTCTATTTATATATAAAATATATACATGCCTTAGGAAATTAACAATTCATATGTTGTTATGTTAGTGATGATTATCAATGTAAGAGTGAAAATATTATTACATGTCATCAACTCACCACTATTCTTACTAAATAATTTGCCTCTTTTAATATTGAACCATCCCATGTAAGAAAAATTTCACAGTTGATTCTTTCACTTCATCATCATCTCTATTTCATCCTCATTAAGCTCTTCATGATTCACAAATCGTTATCCAAATTCATAAGTCACCTTAATTTTCACAATCCAAAAATGATTCTCTCATTTTTCACATCAATGTTGTCACTAATAAATAGAGTTAATGGTAAAAAAACATTATCCAATTCATTGATCATCATACTTACCCATTAGAGGCTAACTCTCATGAAAAGACATAAATTTTTAAACAAGCATGTAAATATGTAATTTGATATGATACTCTTTATTATCATAATGTTAAATTTAGCTTTATCTATTGTGTAACTCAAGAATAATTTCCTCCTCACCTTGAACAATCACATGGGGGAATTTATGGTGGTCATTGTAGTGGTCATGCCATACACTACAAGTGCCTATGCATGGCTTACTTATAGCCCACTCTTGAAAAATATGCCATTAATTTTAATAAAAAGTGTAATCCTTGTTAGCTTCATTTTGATATCATTCATTATCCTCCATCTGAACTTCAAACCTAATAATCTCATTGGCCATTTTTTATGTGGGATATATCTCGTTGGCAAATTACCTAGACCACAAGATGACCATCTCTTACTTATTATTGCCACTTAATATTTTACCAAGTGAGTGGAATATATGCCTATAGTTAATTATATTGGAATCACCAGATAAAAATTTATTTTTAATCAAATCATATGTCATTTTTGAATTCCTCATACCATCATTTCAAATAGTAGTGGTATTATAAAAAATAAAGGTATGAAACAATTACACAAAATTTAAAATTACCCATAAAATTTTTACACCATATCACCTTTAGTGTAATGGTTAAGATGAATCCAATAATATAATATATAATAATATCTTTAAAAATACTATTAAGGATTCTTGTACTGATTGGTATTTCAATCTTCATATTTTGGGCTTACTACACTAGTATTCATACTACCATTGGTAGAACTCAATTTTCATTATTATATGGTTCTAAAATTGTCTTACCATTGAAATTTGAGTTACTATCCTTATTCATCTCTCTTCATGACATCATTCTTGATGAATAGATTCATGAATCTTATATCCATGTCTTATATTTATTTAATGAGCGATGTATGAGTGTTTTATAACATAGTCATCAATACAAAGATTGTATTGTTAAACAACATAACAATAAATTCAAAGTTATTATTTTAAATATTAGTGACTTATTCCTCTAATTATATTATCCCCATGATAAATAAGGTAAATATTCTCAAAAGTGGTGGGGACCCTATCTAGTCAAAGACATTCTTTGGCCTTGTACTTATAGATTACAAACTAATGAAGAACATATTTCAAATAACCCACTAATGCTAAATTATTAAATAAATAATTTGTTTAATTTTTTTTATTATTGTTATCTTACATTAATTTCATATATTTTCATATGTTGTGTTGCTAACACTTCATGCAATTTTTTCAAAAACATCCCAATGTGTAACATTGCATCAATCTCAATAGCCTTAGCTCCTATCGATGGTCATTTGGTCTATACATATTTATTAATTTAATTCATGAGTTACATCATAAAACTGTGGATTGGACCCAATCATCCTTATGATATTTATTTATTTATTTTTCCCTAGTTGATCTTTTAGTCTCCTTTTGGTCATGGGTTCATTTTTTACAAACCTAATTTATTTTCTCACTTCTTTGGGTTTTATTTTATGAGTTGTAGTGTAAGACCTTGCATAAGTAGAGGATTTCATCACAAAATAATATTACGTTATTCTTCATGTTTAAACTTATTAAGTTTATATTTTTTAGTTTCAATTTATGATCTCAAATATGACCAAACCTTCCTCATAAATTTTCATTTTCTAAATTACTTTTGTTTGCAATATTATCTAAGTGTATTCCCTAAAAATTAGGTAATGGTTGAGAACTATGACTTCATATCTTACAATAAATTATATTATTTTTTGGTAACAATTTTAAAAATCTATTTTGTATGTCTCCCCTCACTTATACTATTTATTATGATATGGATTGATGCTTAGCTATCATTGTACCATTTTCACACTAAGCATTATTTATGATTTGAGGTAACTCAATCATTCCATGTTTAATTCCATTGACTCTCCCTTTTTAAATTTAAATTTGGCCACACCAAGGTTAATTTTAAGATAACACTTTCATCTAACATGAAAGTATAATATTCTTAAACATCACAATCTCTAAGTTATTTTTTCTAGCTACCGAGTATAATTTCTCTAGTGATAATCTTTTTTAACAACCATGTTTGATTTTTTGCATCCATATAAAGGAAAAATATATTAAATAAATAAAATTTAAAATATAAATAATTTAAATAAATTTAAATGATTACAAGGTAAAAAAACATTCAAAATTACACTAAAAGACATGGCTGTTAGGCACATCTCATATTCTAGTCAAAGCTTGCACTCCATAACATGATAAACCTGAGGTCCATTAGTGTATGGTAGGATAATATAATGAGATAGGATATCTCATACTTTATAAAATATATTTATATTTCTTACCTAATTTCTCATGTAAGTATCCAATCTTTGTAATAGACTAATAGCTTTGTAAGGGGTTTTGAAGAATGGGGAACACTTCATGGGAATTTAGGTCTATTTTAATTTTCATCAGGGTAAATTTTAGTGGCCCATATAAAAATAAACTTGGATTTTTTTGTAAAATATCTAAGTATGTGTTTCTAAAGTTTTTAAAAAGTTAACAAATGATGTTTAGGCATGCAGGTGAATGGACATGAGAAACATAACTTATCATAGAAGGTATGTTGATGTGTAACAATATATAAAACTCATAGATAGATGCTAGTTATGCCAATATGCTTTGAAAATTTAGTCTTTGAATTATTATATATTAGATATAATGGTTATTAATCTCATATTGAATTTATATGGAGTGTAAAATTATATTTATATGTATACAAATTATTTTAAATAGTAGGCGATCTAACTTGGAAAACTAACTTACACCTAGACAATTTAAGCTTATCCACATTGTTCACCACCTAATATAATAGATAAATAAAAATTTATAAACCAAAATATTAATTAATTAAATAATAATAGTAACCATAATATAACCTACTTTTAATTTATATATCCTTCATGGGATGATACTTATACTTCACTAGTTAACCTAAATTTGTGTGGATAGGGTGAATTATTTATAGTCATTAATGTCAATATTATTTATATCTTACCAACTTGATTTCAGTGTCTTGTTTTAGATAAATATTATTCACCTTGGTGTCACCTTTATTTCCCACACCACCCATTTCATATCCCTCTTGATAGGCAAGTTAGTTTCCCAATATTTCCCTAATTTATAAATTCCTTATTCTTTATCTCTTTCAGACATACCAAAAATAATATTGACCTAATTCATCTATCATTAGACTAGAAGATTCATATTTGAGTGGTTATGTGTTTTTTTAATCATTGCATTTTCATTTTCATATTTTTTTGGTCATGTTTAAGATTCTAAATCTTACTTTTCACCCTTTTTTTAGACCATTTCATTATATTTCTCTTTCATCTCTATTTAGTTTGTCCAATGCATATTGAGTATGGATTGTTACTTCCATTTCACCAATGGTATTTACATTTTTGTTCTTTTTACATATATTTTTATTATGGATTATTACTTATCTCACATTTATTCTAGTTACATTATTATTAGTTCACATGTCCTTGGTTTTATTTGGATTGTTAATTTTATTACCTAAAGTACATTTGTTGGGTTTTTTAGTCGTTTATGCCTTGAATTTTTTAGTTACCTAAATTAATATAATTTTATCTATTTTTATTTTTATTTTGGTTATAACTTAGCAATTATCACCTTAGCTTACCAATTTTCCAAGTGACGCAATCAGTTCTGAATGTGTTTCTTTATTTTGATTTCCTTGTGATTGATTGTTTTTTGATCTTTAGCCTTATATCATTAGGGTTTATCCAAATAAATTAATTGACCATGCATGATTCAAGATATAAACACAATAAAAACCCATTAAATGATAAACATGAGTCAAAATATGTAAATGGTACTTTCAAGCATTTCCAAACATTCCTTCTTGTCATTTATTTTTCATTTTCTGTGGTAATTTGTTAACTCAACATTGTTTTATTATATTATTTCTCAAATCACCATCCCATGTTACAATTGCATGACAAGTGATGAGTTTTAAGTGGGGAATATGTATACAAATAATAATTTAAAACTTTATCATTTATTGATGCTTTTGATCTTAGAATAACTATCAAGTTTCAATATCTCTAAGTGCATGCCTTAAAGGGTGCACTTGAAAAGGGCTAGGTATACCTTTGGTGATTCACAAGATTTTGTGTACCTATAGCATTACCTAAACCCAATACAAGTCATTTTTATCCAAATCCATAAGCAATTGAACATTGATTATACACTTCCCTAAGTAATTATCCTACCAAAATATCCCCTCACTAAGAATACAACCTCATTATTGTTTTCTCCTACTACATATTCTAAATCAATATTATTGTAAAGGATTAAGTTCAATTTATAAAACTAAGTTGGCCCAGTCAACCTAGTTCAATACCTAAAGGCTATAATTCCTACTTAAAATTTTTAAGTTAGTCAACCTTATCAACTAAATTTATGGAAGATTTTAGGTTAAATCCTTGGCTATAAATGCCACCTTCACTTCAATCTAATAGAGAGGAGAATTAATTTTTACATTGTTACATCTTAAAATTTTGCTAATTAGACACTTGAGGAGTTATTTCTTAGGGTTTTGCCTTGGAAGGAAGATAACTTGTCTTATGGTAAAGTATTGGATGTATAGTAAGATTATTTTATCCTAGAGATAATTTATGTAGTATACTTACAATGAAATAAAATCCTCTTTAAAAACACCATTGACCAAGGGAGAGACTGAGGCATGACATGTTCATCCAAAGGTAAACATTGTTAACTTTTACTCTTTCATTTGGTAGTTTATATTTTTCACAAACTAATATGTTGAATGTTTTAATATATTTTTAGTTTATACATTTATTTTAGTATATTTTCCTCTTCTTTATTTTATTTTTTTGTTTAACTATCCCTCTTTGTGCCAAAATATTTGGTTATCACTAGATTAGTTTCTTTTATTTCATGTATTGTAGGCCTAGATGGGTCATTGTGAACTGATACGTGAATAGAGCATTTTAACCCTCTCCTATAGTGTTGTGTGATAATATATCCCTTAGGTAGGTTTAGCACATCCATATTGGTCATTCCCCTTAAATGAATAGTTATGAAATGAGTTGTTCGTAAGATTACCTTCTCTGAGTTTGGAATTTATTGGGGAGGAAAATTTGTAGATATATCCTAATTTGTTGCATTAAAATTCCTCAATCACTAATTATAATCTTGAATTGTCTTTGGGTGCTCATGTAACAAATTTACCGTTTACTTCGTTGCTTATTTTTCCCTTTTTTTTTGGTGTGGGTTTGTTTTCTTATTTTGCTTTTCTATTTTCCTTGTTGGATCTATTCCCAACTATTTTTTCCTATGGTTATAGTTTAATAAATGATGTGATGAATAATGATTGGATTATAATTAGATAATACAAATGACATGCTGGTGCATAGGTACTCAGATTTTTGTGGCATTGGATTCAGCCTTCAACTTAGTTACAAAATTTTTAGTTGTTTTCTTATGTTCTAAATGAGTTTGTGTTTGATAAGTTTGGTTATGTTGTATCTAATTATATAATATATTATCTTGAAACCTTTAAAAAAATTACTTGTATGAAACTACTATAACCAAGGTCTTAAAGTAAAAAATCTATAATTTCACATTTTATTTGACATGGTGGTCCCAAACCTAAGATTAAGATGCTTAGGAAAAGACAAGACTAAAATATAATATAATAAAATATGTTAGTCAAAATCCTCAATGTTTGGGTGATTAAATCAACCTCTATTAGGGCTATGGATGCTTGGTTGGTAGTAGAGAAAGGTTTTATGTGGAACTTGAGGTAACTCCATTAAGGTTATAAATATCTAGCTAGTAGTGGAGCAATGTCCAGGCATTCATTCCAAGGTAAAATTCAATATCTAGATGATCCTCACTCCAACATCTAGTCATTATAAATTTTAAGAAGAAAATTAATACACAAGAACATACCAGTCAATGAGGTTGTTTGATTTGGGTTATATGATCTTTCCCTTCTTATCTATTAATAAGTCATTTCATGTTCCAAAGATTGGGTTAAGATAAATACTTTGAGTTGTGGGTAGAATTTCAATGTTCCAAAATAATGATTATTTTCCATCAAAGTTAACATTTGTTATTTCTTACACAACATTCCCTAATTTATTCATAAACTTAGGGAACCTCTTTTTGCTATGAAGTTTGGTATTCTAGGTTTTAGTTAAGTCTTGGCCTACTTTGTTTATTGATCTAGTTAGGAAGGGTCTTTGAAAAGTTTCAATCTTAATATTGTATTTGTTTCACTCTTTAAACTAAGTCTAAACTTAAAATGTCTATTGAAATCCCTTAGTTTAGAAGTTTGAATTTGGAACTTCATTGGTGAAATTAATATGAATTTGCTTAAATTAAATAAGTTTTTATCTGTATTTTATTATGTTTGTAACTACATCCAAACTTCCATTTCCAAACCATTTAACCTTAAAATTATGTTAATTATTTGACTATTAAAAGGTTTTGTTATTTTCATTAAGTAGTTTGGCCTAGTATTATCTACTTTTAATCTATTTAGCTGACAATTTTCATCTGATTAACTTTTAAAATGTAGTATCTTATTAAACTACCAAATTAGATTGGTTATAAGTGTTGATCAAACTAGGTTTTTTGAGGATTTTCATGATATTTTCTTAAGTATTTTTGTCTATATGTAATCATATCAAAAGAAAAATGGTAAATATTTCTTCATAATCTCATTTTAAAACTTGGTCACTTTTAGATAATGGTTGAGTTTTGGCTTTAATTTAGGTAAATGGTTGTCTATTCTCCATGGGCTTGTTTTTGTTTGATTTTACCTTGATCATTTTTACTCAGGGTTTGAATGTAAAGTTTAATAACTATTTTCATTTTCCATCCAATTTTCACTTTCCTCCTTACAAGTCTTCTAGCAAGAAAGGAGCTACCACTTATAGCTCATTCATTTATTTGGGCCTCTTTAGGACTTAGCCATTTTGCCTAGTTATTTTAGGTGTCTAGGATGAGGACACATTGTTTGATACTATTTAACCACTTCCTTAGGCCCCCCTTGATTTATTCAATAGGCTAAAAACATCTTAGAAGCATGAGATCATGCCACAAGGTGTGATCCAATTTCTTCACACCCCAAGATAATCTACATGCTTTTGATTGATAGTTAATATCTTGAATGCCTAAATTTATACCACATGGCTTGATCCTATTTCATTTCCCCTAGGATGGTCTATATGTTTGTAAATCCCATGTTAATCCCTATATGAATAAGATCTAGATAAATTTCAATATCTCATTTCATGAAGATTATAGAGATCATCAACCTAGGTGGGTAATAAACTAGGTCTTAGATGAGCATATGGATGTCATCTGGTATGAACTACCAACTTGAAAACATGTTGGCATCAATGTCAAAATTTCATAATCTTAAATTTCATAGTTGTCTAGCCTATAAATACCATCATATAACTAATATTATTTTCCCTTTAGATCAAATTTTTTTAATTTTATTAAGTCTTTCAATTATGGGTCTATTTCATCCCTTAAATGTCATTAAATTGATTGTTTTTTATTTTTTGTTTTGTCTAAATATTTAATCATTTCATCTATTAAATGATTAACTGTCTTTGATAAAAAAAACCCTTTTTAATTGTTAATTTTGTAATCTTTCTCATATTTATTTGTATACTTCTAGGTTTAACCAATTTTAAATTAAAACTAATGAACTTATATGATAATAGATACTCTATTCAAATTTAAATTGTTATTTTTTTTGTTTTCATCCTTATATTCTTTGATTAGTTTCCACCTATCAACATCTTGGAGTTCCATTGCTCTGGAGCACTTCAAACAAAGAGTTTACCCTTCTACTCTTTAGGTGCTTGGGATCATGACAAGTTGCATAATCCCACTTTTCTAGGCCCTTAGGATTATCAATACATATATAATACATTATATACCTTATAGATGAATAGGATGATGCCACATGAACCATCCCATTTCACTACACCCCTAAATCAAGCAAGAGTGGTGAAATGATGTTGATATCAAGTGAGTCCCTAAAATGATTCCATTTGGCATGATTTCAAGGTTTAAAGTTAGTTAGGACATTGAATAATTATAGATCACCCAAATATATTTTATTAAGTGAGATCTTATCACTTATCAAGATTCCACTACATCATAGAGAGAGAGAAAAGTTAAGACCTTGAGTCCCTTAGTCACATCATGAGTTATAGAAAATCAAAAAGTAGAAGGATCCTAATATATTATAGACATATTAGATTTATCTAGTAGTGAAAAATGTACATATGGATTGACCTTCCCAAATAATATATTCAAACCTCCACAAATAGGATCAGAGTCTAAACTTGATGCCCATCTTTCCCATCTAGGCTATCAAGATCATAAAATTGGACTATGAGTCTAATCAGATCTATGAAATCATGAATTATATTATCTTAAGGAAATTAAAGTGACCATGTGACATATATTAATAATTAATTCATATATTCATGTTTACCATAATATTTTTCATGTACATTGGGATTGAGTGAGAGCATAAACAACAAAGTGTTCTCTTAACTAGGTAAGGTCATCAATAAGCATGAAATAGACAACTATATATCTTAAGGGGGATATTAAAAAAATTAAACCACCCAAAATTAAATTAAAATATTAGTTACCATGGATTTTATCCTTATTCTATTAGGATTTTTCTTGACCCAATTTAATTTTGAAAAAAAATGGGCACGTCTCATTAAGTGTTAGTAACCATTAGTAAGTGGTTTGGTTTTATGACTTAGTGCAATAAATCATCTATATAAGACTAGTTGAAGGATGTGTAAAGGGATATTCCATTTAGAATTAAATCTAGAGTATATGTATATGCCTTTTTTACTTCCTATATTTCTTTTTTTCTTAGTCTAGTTTTTCATATTCATATGAGCTAGGACTATTTAAGGGTGTTTTTGTAACTCATCTAAGTATTAATGAATATTAAATTTATTATACATGAATTATTATTTATATGAAATATTTGTGAATTATATTCATTTTTTCACATGCTTATGGTGACTTTGTTTCCCTATTTTACATAGCTACTTGGTCCTTAGGCTCCTGCCCCATTTTGATTTTTGTTTCTGTTATGTTGGTCAAACAAAGACTAGTTTCTTAAAGGATTTTTATACTCAATTGAGAAAAATTTGTCCTCATTATAAAATTTTCTCACTTTTTATTTCTTCCTAACCTCTCTCTCTTTCTATCTTATTTTCATCTCTCTATTAGACTAGTTTTAGAATACTCTAAATTGTAGTCATTTATTTAATCTTTGTACCATGTGTTAATCCTCTTAGTTGTCTTATTTTATGCATTGTTAAAACTAGTAGACTAAAGATAATTTCCAATTAATAGTTATTTAATTGATAAATATGAATGATTTGGTTATTATAAATGCAATAAGTACTAAATTTTCATTCATAATTATTAGAGTTTACTCTAAGTAGGGCCCTTGTATGGAACAACTTACATCAGCGAACTGAAGTATCTAGTTCACCATAACCTGGTAGACAAATAACTTTGGGATGTTTTTTTTAGCTTACTTAGTTTTAGGAGAGGTGGAAGGTAAAATATTAAATCCTCATTAGTTGATCCTTTCCTATCCTATTTTCCTACTAGAGTTAGTGGGATGTGCCAAATAGACCACAAACAAGTCTCATAGTGAGAAACATAAAATGATGAGATTATGACGAATCAAATTTAGAGGAAGAATATGTGAATATTCTTAGATAGGTTTATGATCCTTAGATAGTATAATATTAAAATAACATCTATTGAATAAAAAATTATCCCCATTGATTGTGATAAATATGTGACTATTTTTATTCATGTGCCTTTGTCTACTGATAGGGATAAAATATTGTGATCAAGTAGATGCCACGTAAAAATCATTATTTGCCTTGTTTTTTATTTGGAAACCTGAATGGTACTTGTGAGAGTTAAAAACCTATAATAAATAGAGGGGTATTTTAATGGGATGAGATGATCCCAATCACCCCCTTTGATTATTGATTGTTACCTACATATCCATATAATTTGAGGAGAGAATATAGCCACATTTAGTTCTCCCATGTAAAATTATTGTGTAATTTTTATCATTGATTATATGTATGAAGCTATAAATTTTATATTAATACTTTAAAATTTTATCTCCTAAATTGATTTAAAATTCTTTATAATTGGGTTGTGACTGCTCCTAGTGAATGATCTTGAATTCAGGGAGTATAAAAAAAAATTACAACGTGTAGTAATTTAAAGTGTTAAATAGAAAGTGGGAATAATGAATGGTCTTTGTTTTTTATCTATAGTGAAACCTTTGAATAAATTTATTTATCAACTCTTAAGAAACATTTGAGAAGACCCAAATGAACATTTCAAATTTGTAAATTAGTCACTAAATGGAACATGTATGAGGATATTCATGGTGGACATGTTTGAAATAGTAGGACTCTCTTCCTACCATAAAACTATCCCAAAATATCAAAGATAGATATCTTCATATGGGAAGTAGTCATTAGAGTGATATAGAAAGGTTTGAGCAGTGAATTGTAAATTATGTGTAGTGATGATTAAAATTTAAGGGTTTAACCTTACATATAGATAAATATCTTAGATAAATGGTGAATAAGAGTCATGTAAGTAAAATGGCTTATAATGTGTCAAATATTATCATTCAAAGTACTAGTGACCAAATTTAGGTGTCTATGGTACCTAAGAAAAATAACATTACAAGTGTGATGTCCAAAGAGGAAACCATAATAGATCCTTGACTTAAAGATCCTTTGATTTTAAACCCTTACATACATCATAAATCAATGTAATAATTTTATGATGTATAACTATTTTAAAATAAATATGTGTAAAATGACACTTCTCACATATGTTAGATATAAAATTTAATGTCTAAATAAGGTTAATTTATCCAAATAAGGCATCAGATCCATGAATTTTATCATAACTGTTGATATTAAATCTTGTTTACTTACATTATAAATTAGGCCTAATTTAGATCCATATAATGACATACTTTGGAGTATGTGTATAAGGTCAGTGGGTCTTAAACCTAATAAAAATCATGATTAAATTAAGTTTTAGGCTCAAATTAATACTATTACTAATTAATGAAAATAATTTTAGTAGATGTTCCAAAAAACTGATCAAAACATTCTAATATGTCGTTATATGTGAAATAGGGTATAAACTCATAATGTAAACATAGTTACATAACATGTCCAATCTTTATTTGGTTTAGAATTATGTAGTTATTTATAAAATATAGAATAAATTTTACACAACATTAATTATTATTAAATGATTAAAAAAATTGAACAAAACATAGCATATAGTACACATAAAACATGTAAAAAAATATGTTTGGGAAAACCATTATCATATCTATGTATTAATATTTATCTTTCAGAACTAATTTCCATTACAATTGACCCCTATTTATATAAATTTATAATTCATTGTCACTTCACATTTCATCATTTTGGCTCAATCTCAAATTAGTTTTTTCACATTTCATATACTTTTTGAATACACACATAAGTCAATTACATACAAAATGAAATATGTTATATAGGTTGATATCCATTTCACACTTTTCATGCATCTATATTCTATGATTTTACAATTTTATTCTATTATCAAAACATCCCTAGACATAAATAATTGTCTCATCCTGAGATAAATTAAAAGCATATGTGACTTTTGATGAAGTTGAGAAAACTTATTAGGCTAAGGATATGGTCCAAAAACATTAATTTAAATAATTTGTCAAGGTTCCATTTACTAGATTTCACCTCTTACACACTACTTATCCACCCTTTCAAGTTTTCCATATATTGGCCTAATGAGGTGGTTGCCTTTTATGGGTTTTTAACCAACCTAGCCCCATTCCTAATTCTTAAGGCATTCCTACTCAATACTTATTTTAAAAATTCAAAATTGGAATCTACGTTGTACCTATAGAGATGGTGGAGGCATATGCTATGTTTTTGGAATAAAAGGAACCATGAAGATGATGTTTTTGAAGAATTTTTAGATGTATGATTTAGTGTTCAAGTTATTTTATGTGTTTGTATGGTTGGATAAGTAGTTGTGGTGGAATTTTTATGTTGGAGTTCCTATTTGGGTTTGTTTTGTGGGATGAATTAGGGATCCTAAACAATATCTAAAATGGATCTATCCAAATGGGATAAATCCTTATAGAACATCATCCAAGTTGTGAGAAATTACTACACCATGCTAATCATATTATGCAATAGGACTTGGCATCCCATAATATTATCAATGTCATCATATTATGTGATCATGAAGATTTCCCTAATATGTGACACTTTTTATTGGAATTCTTGTGATAAATCCTACAATAAGTTTGCATCCCTCTACATTTGAATACCAAATTTTTGTAGCATCTCATTTTTCCATGTTTTCAACTTGTGAATCACATTATCTCTTAGCATAAGAGGCTAATTCAGTATGGCATCCATCTCATTAAATTTAGATAATTGATCCCCCATTACTTCTTTGACTTTTTCAGCCTTATTTTACTCTAGTTTGGCCTTACTCCATGTTGGGTTCAACTATTATTTCTAATTGAGCATGATTTTAGATGTGTTAAGCTTGGAACATAGAAGTGTCCAATACTTTCTCATACTCTTTGAGGATATAAAATATAACATATATTTCTATCTTTAGATTTTGACCTTATGTATAATGTTGTTGTAGCTTATATATAACAAGCCAATATTTTATTTTTTGTCCCAAAAGGGTTGTGAATTTATTTCCTAAAACATGAATTGGTCACCCAATACTCAAGTGACTAAGGCAGTGGAGGTTTCATTAATCAATTTATATGCTTTAGTGAGGTGGAGGTGTAAGCTTTTGATTTTATCCTTAGTTGTGATGCCTCTTATTCTAGTTAAAAATCTTTTTGTGTGATATAATCCTAAAACATAACTAATCCTTCAATTTACATAGACAAAGGTAACTAGGAAACATGGGGAAATTATTATTGCATTATTTTTTCAAGGTAAAAGTATAATCTATATACACTATAGGTACCTTTTTTATTTGGAACATCATAAGCGAGAAGGTTATCTATCACACTAATGTTGAAGGGACATCCCATGGCCATTAGCTAGATAGTTATGGCATGTTCTAGGAAGCCTCCTCTTATACACCCACTTGAGTGAACCCTGATCCTTGTGATATGGAAGATATTTGTTGGACCTAGGGTATCACCATTTCCTTTATAGTTTTTTATGACTACTACATAGTAACTTCTACTTATGTTTTACCTTTCAATCTACCTTTGATTTAACAATTGCCTCTACTAGGTCCTTAGCCACTTGAGCTTGGGCCTACTTCTACATTTCCTCCTAATTTCATAGGTTTTCATTTTTTTCTCATACTATTATTAATTTTTTATTAATATATACTCAAACTTATACTTTTGTGTTGCTTTTTATTCTTCATTTACTTGATATTTCTCTTTCCTCACAACTTCTTCATTTCTTCCTCTTGCCTCTTCTTATGCTCATCCTCAAAAAAATTGTTTTGATTCTTCCTTCTTCTTCTTATTTTCATCATTCTTTCCCTTCTCCTTTTTATATACCTCCTTATAGTCACCTTTTTATCCTTCACCTACTTTAGTTGATCCTTGGTAGCGTACTCTTACACTAGGATATATTCTTATATGACTAGTTGTTTTAATTGTGGTTATGTAGTGTATTATGACTCCTACATAGGATTTAAATAATTTATAGATAAGAGTGATTGTGAAGTAGATGTATAAGAGTTTTATTTTGAAAATTTTATGCCTACATATTTGTTCCTTTTATATGGATAGATGTAAATACATTTTCACAAACATATTTTAATTCTAAATCTTTTCTTAGGGCTATTTTTATGGCACTTGAGCCTCTTATTGTTCAACTTCCTCAAGTAGGTATGATTTCACAAAGGAACCCATATAATTTAAAATATCTAGTGATATCAAAGGAGTAGTATGGGTTCTTAGATTACATATAAATGGTTATTATGGGATTCCATACTATTGTGGGCTTGTTTTTACCCTTAAAGTCCCTATGCCTGGTGTTCCTAAAAAATCATAGGCATCTTATCTATGATTTATTGCTCTTATACCACTATATCTATAATTATCAATGTAGGAGGTGTGGGAATTTTAATCATAAGTATATTTGAAACATTGTTTCCAAATTGAAAAGTGTTCACTGCTTTCTTAAATAAAAACTATTTTTCTTCTTCTTCCTCATAAACCCTAGTTGTTATGATCTTAGCCATTAACTTTTACACATCCTCCATTGTGACACCCACCTAAGTAATATCGTATTCTAAATTCTATATATATATGGGTCATTCATATTGAAATATATGATTTAGTACTTTATATATTATTGTTCAATGATGGTGGTGATTATATGTGTATGTATGCCTTCCTCTTCTTTACATCATTCTATGATGGGGTTTTTTATATTTTAAGTGGTTCCTAAACCTATACTTCTGATTACAATACTAATGTTTGAGTCAATGATTGTTTTAATCATATACATATGGTTCATGGTGGTGAAAATAAGTAACTAGATATTTTTAGCATATAGCTTTTACTTGTACATCCAACATATCAATGAATAATGACAAGGAAGTGATTGGTGCCTTTGAGATCTCATTGACTCTAATCTAGATCCTATAATAGAGATTTGTTAGTAAAAAATGTTTTCCAAAATAATAAATGACATTGATGGGTACCTGAGGATGTGAAATAATAAGATGTTAGACTTCCACCAACCATGAATTGAATCTACCTAGTTGTTAATAATAGTGGCCTATTTGGTCTAGATGATATTTGTGAATGTGGAGGCCAAAATTTGATGTTTGAATTGACTGGACCATCTGGGTCCTTATAATAAATTAAATAGATATTTAAGAATAATAATTGATATTGAAAGGCCTATGATGTCTCGTTTATGACCTTCTCAATATTGGTGATAAGATTAAAGACTAAAATAATGGTTAGTTTAAATATTCATTTTAAAACATATTTGATATGTAAATTTGACGACCCCTTGTGTAGCATGTCTTGTACATTTGATGGTATTAAAAAAAAATTATGATGAAATAATAGAGAATGCATACCAAAATATCTTATAATATTTTGATAGAGATCCCACTGTATACCCTATTATACTTATCCTTAGTATTTGAGTGAATGGGAGGGACCTTGGATTTGTATTTCATGAGATATTTACCTTGAGATGGAAGTCATGTTGTCTAAACGAAGGTCACTATATTGATGAATATAGTGACATCATTGGATAAATGAATTGAAACTTCATTGTAGTGGTTTAAAAGTGTCATAATCACTTGAATTAACTAAATTCCAAGAACATGATGAGTCACTCCACATCATATCTTTGTAAGGAGTGTTGGAGATTAAGTTCTCTTTTTTGTTTTGTTTTTAGCTGATCAAGAATAAAAATTGTATTATATTATGTCAATGAAGTCAAAAAAATTAGGATCATGGTATCTTGTATATCTGACTACAAGAACAATACCCATTTCATCCTTATGTGCATCTGAGATAAGAATCAAAAGATGTGAATCATCCATTAATTATTGTTGTGGTAATGTTTCAATAATATATTCAACTAAAATGGTGTTGGAAAATAATACACATTAAATTGAATGAATTGGGAATAAATCATAGAGGTATTATTTGTAACAATGTGTAATGTCATTTTTTCTTTATTCCCTTATTTATATAGTTTTTACCACTTGAATGCATCTAAAAATTTAATTTCAATGTGTTGAGTTATTTATGTGTTTTTTTAAGTGAATAAATAATTATAATAAGTTGACAATCATTTATAATTAGCAATATAATATATCCAAGTAATGGTTGAACTGATGGGATTTAATTATGTGACATATCATATTTTCCCTCATCCACTTTATTTTATTTAACATCTCCTAATTTTGACACTCGGTCCACATTGGGAATGATGAAATATTTTAATGATGTCATGCTTAACATGCTTTTTAATGACGATTTATTTCCATTCCCCCATATTTTTTTTGTCAATTCTTAGTTCTCTAACTTAATTGATGATCCCCTTTGTTTAATTTACATGACATTATTCCGTTTGTGTTGTGTTATTTTATTTGTCATACTCAACAACTTTGACTTTTCCATATTGGTTATGATATCCTATGATATAGAGATCAAATTTTACATCTACAAAATAAACCTAAGACCAAAATAAGAAAATAATAAATTAAACAAAAACCATAATTTACATGGTGCTACTTAGCACCCTCTCTATTTTTTATGAAATATCTAATAAAGATTATTGATAGTAAGGCTTGATCCTATAGCCATTTACATGTCTTTGTAGAATGTATTCCTAAATATATTTTAACATGACTTTTAATTTATATCAAACATAATTAATGATGTAAGGTCCCTCCCATAAGATGTCAATTTTGCCTATAAATTCCCAAAATTTTATATCATATAGAAATATTGCTTATTCTAGAATACATTATTTGGATCATAGGTTGTGATCATACCATGATTTTTGACTTTGCTTACTATATTTTTGTTTCCATCATTCTCTTTTCCTATTTTCTTCCATATTTTTTAAATCCATTAATCATTCATGTAGAGATTCCTAATATCATAGCTGTATTATCATTACGATTCATAGATTAGGGACTGTGTATTCCATTAACATGCATGCTTCTAATCTGTAACCTAGATGAAATGGACTGAAACCTTTCTTACACTTGTAGTTTTTATTATATGCCCATATGATATCATTAATTAATTCCTACTAATCATATTTTTTAACATTAAATATTTTTTTAGCATCTTGTCAATAAATTTATTTGATTTTTATGCCTACCGATTGGCTTGCAGATAATATGGTGTGCTTTTATGGTATAATATCATAAACTCTCCATCAAAGACTTGATGGTGCTATTGAATAAATCTATTCCTATATCACTAACCAAATTCATAGGGAATCTAAATTGGGTTATAATATTCTCATACAAAAATTTGGTTGCATCCTTAGTGGTACAAATTTATGTCCCAATAACTAATACCCATGTAGTGAAGTAGTCTATCACAATAATTATGTACTTTTCATTAATGTGTTTACTAGGTGGATTTATTGGTCCTAAACATTAAGCTATTTGTTATTAAAATGGATACTTAGCTAACATAGGGTTTAATGTCATTTCATTTCTATGATTATGTCTTCCCATCCTTTTATAGATGTCACAGTGTTTTGATACTTGGTGTGCATCCTAATAAAAACTAGGCCATCATATATCACTTTTTAATATCTTAAAATTAGTGGATTCCCCTTCCAAGCTTCCACCTATAATTCCCTGATGTGTCTCTTGAATAAGTTGTAGTCAATCATGCCCAAATCTACTCTATGTAGTACATAATCTTTTCCCATTTTGTACAAAAAGCCATTAATGATGTTAAATGGTATGGATCTTTTGAAAAACTAATTTTTATCTATTTCCACTTATTGTGTAGGAAAATTTCATTATTTTGATGAATTATATGTCTTTCATGTTTTCTATAATAGTAAAAACTCAAAATATAGGATTCATTGTTTCAATTTCCTAAAACATGATTAATTTTCAATATCAAAATGAAATTTCACTCCTTTGGGAGCATAACTCTAAGTAATCTTTCCTAAATAAATTTCCTCAAACATGATCACATTTCCAAACACTAAACTCTTTAATAAAAATTCTCCAAAATCTAAGTGGTATAGAGATAATACTATTTCCACCATCACAAAATCAAAGGGTATTCCACCAATCCTTTTATGAGACCCAAGAACTATGTCTAAGATTCAATATATCATGGTGACATAAAAGTAGAGGATCATTCATAAAGCTCTAATAATAATAAAAATTAGGGATGTATCAATATCCCTTTCCAAACCATGAACACGTTCATATTAAAAAAACCAAAGTCAAGAAAAAATGAATAATGTCAATCAAGCTACTCAGCCCTTTGATTCTATAATATAGCACATTGATTATATGGATCATCATGTTTTTGTTATTAAAATTAAATCCAATGATTGTGCCATCACCATGAGTGAGTTGAGATTACCATTACAAGTGTCCCTTTGCCTACCCTTGAAGTAAAATATAAAATCATAGATCAAATTGAAAAAAATCTAGCCCAATTTTTCATTTTGGACCTTCTCAAGACATATCCCACTTATAAGGAAATTTCATAAAGACCTTACAAGAATATAAATTTCCAGAAGACATTAATCCATATAATTTCCATTAACTTTTGGTACACTTATCCTCTAACAATCAAGTGTATTTTTATGACTCAAACATTCCACTCATGGGTTAATCTCATTAATTTCCATTGTATATAAAGGTCTTCATTTCCAATCATAAAGTTAAAAGGGTATTTATAGACAATCATCTAGACTTAAAGTTGTGTACATTGAGTTTGATAAATCATTTGGGACATTATACTCCAAAAATATATCCTAATTCCATTGCTATAAGTACACTTGATAATAATTAGTCCCATTAACTATAACAAATACCAAGATAATTACCATTAAATCAAGTTTCAACTGGTTACTATAACATGTATGTAACATGCCTAGCCTATGCAAAATTTTGGTAAGAATGAAAGTGATTTAAATTATCAAGTGAGACATATATAGGCCTAAACTAAATAACCTAATAATTTATTTTCTGATGGAGCTCACCCATTATAACAAGTTGAAAAGAAAAAAAACATGACATAGGGTTTACATCAAGTTTAACAAAATAAAAACTTGGCATATGGTTTTTCATCTCATAATAAATAGTGTATATAGAGCCAATAACTATTTTAGGCTAGTATATTATAAAATACCCAATTTTATTCTAAATAGGGCTTGGCATCATCCCTATATGCCTATGGATGGAACCAAGTTCTATCCCTAGGTCTATAGACCTAAAATGTGGGGTTTTACTATAGATTGTTCACCTATAAAAGTAATTTTTATGTAGACACATGCTTGGTATTATGTGTATAGGCCTACGTATGGAATAAATTTCCATCCCTAGGTCTATTGACATAAAACCCATACTTTATTTTAGTTTAAAACTACCATTTCACACATTTGGACAAGTATAATAAAACTCATAACAAGAACCATATTTTATTTCCATCCAAGTCTATAATAATTAAAAATTACAACTTAATAAGAATTGACATAGTTATATAGTAATTTCCATCTAAATGTGTGTAATAATAGCCTTTTTCCTCCTTGGTTGAGCTCTATTCTCTTCTCTTCTATTTCTTATATCATTTTTTCTCTCCTTTCTTTCTTATTGTCATTTTTCAAAACCCTATCCACATTTTACATGACTAATCCATTCTCCAAAAAAAATATAAGTGATCTATTAAAAACTCACCTCCATTTCTACCTATTTTTCATTCCAAGCCCAATAACTTATTGCCCATGCCCCAAGTTCCTAGCATGGTCACCACATGAATTTCTTCCATCATTGTGAATGGCCAAGTCAACTCCATAAGCCAAAAAAGTAAATTTATTTTTGTGATTCTTAAATAACCTATTTTATTCCCTTTTCAATTTATGATATTTACCAATGGACATAATTAAAAAAAAAAAAAAAAAAATTTCAAATTTAATTTTAAATAATTTGGTTTGGGTTGATTTTTACCTCATTTTGTGTCCTTACTATGTCACCAAAAAGGGGCATAAGAAAATAATCAAACAAGACCAATAAACACTCATACCTCTAACACATATAATGTAGTTAAGGTTAATACAACATAGTTTAGTTCTTATAAAAAATTTAAGAAACATAAACATTTAAATAATAGATTTCACATACTATGAAAATTATGACAAATGATGAACTTAGGTAATCCAAAACATGCCTCATTCACTACAAGGATAAATAATGCAAGTAAATTTCATCATTTAAGTAAAATTATGATTAACATTTGTTTCACCTAAGAAATAATAATGTGGTGTGTGCATATTTGATTTAATTATATCAATACCCAAATATTGGTATCTACACCCCCTCTCTGATGATACTCTCCCTTTGTACTACTTGTGAGTGTAGGATAGTTCTATAACCACCTCAATCAAACAAAAAAGGTAGTTAGTTCAATATTATAACAAATAATCAAATTATAAACATCAAAAAATAATTTTAATGTAAATCATCTATAAATGAAATCATAGTTAACATGACCATAGATAATAGTATAAACATATGAAAATGTTAGCCAACATAATAATTGATCATGTATAATCATGTTCTTCACTAATTTTAATGTGTGCCCATTTGGATTTGTTGAAGGTTGATCTACTAGGGGAGGATCTATTGAAGGACTTAGAGAAGGAGGTGGACTTGTTGGAGGTCTTACTAGTGAAGGAACAATGATGGAGGATATACTGAAGGAAGATCTATTAGGGGAGGATATATTTAAGAAGGATATACTAATGGTGGATCTACTGGGGGTAGATCTACTAAAAGACTTGGATAAGGATGTGGACTTGTTGGAGGTCTTGATAGTGAATTTTTTAGATGAGGTTGTCTTACCAAAAGAAAAGGTCTTCCTAGAGGAAAAGGAGCTGATAGATGATGACCTATTAATTGAGGAGCTGATAGAAGAGGAAAAACATGAGGCACTGCTAAAGGAAGAATTTAAGGACTTTTTGTAAAATATTAGGATTCATAGAGGGTCAAATGTGGAGGATGATAAGTGCCCTAAATTTCTTGTAGACCTTAGAATGAATGTTGCTTTCGTTATGCCTAAAACCAATAAACTTAAGGAAGAGGTATCCCATTATAATTTAATATGGGTGGCAAAGGATCTTGGTCTCGAGCCACCTTTCTTTCCATAGAAGTTGTGCCTCCCTCCAAGATAGATTGTGGTAGAGAAAGGAGTCATGGGATCATTCAACAATGGTTCTAAAACTAAACTAGTATAAATGCCTCAAAAACAATATTCTTTCTCTTCAAATTTGGGGTCAAAGGTAGTTGGTGTTGGTGTTTTCTCTAGCTTAAGAATAATGGAGGAGCTATAAGAAAAACATGATCCCATTTGGGATGGAGAGAACTACACTAAGGTCTTAATGTTGTCAATAGTTAGCTTGGATAAGCCTTTTTTATCTATTGAAAGGTAGTTGGCTTTCTCAAACTTAGATGGGAAAATTATTTGAGACCATAACATCTCAAGATCTAGGACCATGGGCCTCTCTAAGGAAATCTTGTATTTTAAGGCTAGGTAGAGGGAATATGGTTTATTCCAAGACTTCTCAAAACTTGTTTTGGTAAATATGGTGTGTGATTTTAGCTATTGTTAGGTAGTTAGACTTCAAATTTATGTTTTTTTGTGTAGCTGGGGTAGGGTGAAAACCTAGTTTTCACTTAATGATGTCCTTAAGGCTTCTATGCCTCATCACCCAACACTTTTGCAGATCAAAGTGGAAGATGTGGTCTTTTATAACTTGTATTGACTATTTCATCTTAGGGATTTTGGTTTACATATGTTACTACTAGGATTTGAACTAGGCCTTTCTAGGTGAAAGGTTTTTCTTTTGTCATAACTTAGCAATTTTTTCTCCCTCATTCAACCAAGTAGGTGAACCCATGGGCATGGTGTTTTTAGTTATTATCATGTTCCATTTTAGTGTGTCTAGGTTTGGCTACTAACTGCCAACCAATGTTTCATCGTATGATTTTTTGATTTTCCTCTATTTGTTATGCCAAGATTTTTTTGGAAGTACCCTTGTGGTTTTATGTGGAGGACATGTTGCAGCTATGCAATATGGCTAACCTTTGACCTATTGATTCCTCTACTCCCTAAGACTCACCACTTTTACCAAGATAATTGGAAACAAAAATTAAATTTTTTTCACCTAACATTGATACTTTGTGCTTTTTTGATTGGATGAAAATCAAATTTGTCAGCCTTATTTTGGTAAGTTAGAGAACTATCATGGCCTTAACTCAATTTTCTAAATTCTTTTAGTGGTCTTCTATTCTTGACTTGGCCCTACTTTTGATCCTATAATCTCATATTTTGAATCCTAGGTAGAAGGGTGATGTGTATGTATGGGCGTTAAATTTTATAACCTATACCTTCTTGACCATTTGCCTCTTTAGTGTTTAAATTTTTGGCTATTAGATCATTGTGTCCTTCTTGATGAGTTCTCTTCCCCAGATTTAAAATTATATTTTTATCTACCTTCTTGGATTTAAGTGTTGCCACATCTACCTTGATAAACTCAAGGATTTACTTTTGAAATTTAGGATGATGGTTTGCTCAAGCATGCTAATTGGACCATTGGACTCAGTAATGATTGGTCATATGGCTTATAAACTAATTTGACTACTTTAATGGGTTATGACTCAAAGATTTCAAATTTTAGTCTTTTCTTTTTAGGGGGAAAAATGTCTCCTTTGTTGGGCTCAGGTTCCAAGAATCCAAATTTTATCTCTTTATACTTCTTTGGGGATGAGGGATATCAAACTACCCTAATGGACTTGGGATTCTTAATTCTAAATATTAGATGATGGAAATGTCCAATCTTGCAACTTTAAATGTCTAAGGTTCTTGATTAATCTCTACTTTTATAACTCAAACCCTTAAGGTGATACTCTATCAAAATTCTTTAATCTATTTGATGACCTTGGCTCCCTTGTGTTAAGGATTAAAGAGATCTAATATTTGCTTTTTATGGAGCTTGACCATAATTTGAAACTTAGAGGAAAGATAAATCCTATAGTCGTAACTCTATCAAATGATGACCATGTAGACAACCTTGATGGTGGAAGACTTTTTTATCAGGTGGACCTTTTGGTGTGTAGTACCCTCAGTAAAGACATGATGAAGGGGGATCACCCTTCGAGATTTATCTCCTAGTTTCTCCTTGGTTTTGGTCTCCTTATTTTTGTTTTATGTTGGTTTCTATATCTCTCTATATTTTGGCTATTTTTTTGTATTATTGGCTTGTTTATTCTATTGTACTTCACTTTTGTGGTTTTAGGTCCCTTTAAAACTTGGTTTTACACAATCAAATAAATAAAAAAATAGTTGATCAAAAAATAAATAATACGACTATCAATCACACAACATAACTAGATCAAACATAAAAATAATAACTATAAAACATTAGTTTTATAATCCCCTACTAATTCTTAAGTAGTTTAGTATAGTGAAACTAGATGTGACATCCTTCCCCCTAAAATAGCTCATCATCCTGATGACTCTTATTTTAAATAATAGTTCAATAAATAAAAATAATGTAAAAAAAACTATTTAAATGATGAAATAATATAAAAAATTCCTCATAATCATCCCATGTAGGACTATCCTCATAATATTGGTCCCACTATGCCTTATATTATGATACTTTTCTGTTATGCAAGCTAGCTTGTGAGTATTAATTATTCTGATTAGTTTTACTATGACCACCCCTTGATCCAGAACATGCAATGAATTTCAATCCAAGACATGAGAAGGATCAATTTTTTACTTTTTAAGATAAGATACATGAAAAACATTATTCATTTAAGTTAAAGTTGGTGGCAATACAAGTATATATGTTATATGATTAATCACTTATAGAACCTCAAAGGATCCCAAATGTCTCAATGGTAATTTTGTTGATTTATAAAACTTATTGTAACTATTTTTGGGTTTGACTCACAAAAAAACTTTATCTCCCACTAGGAATTACCTTTCTTTTCTTTTTAGATCATAATAACATTTCTACCTATCATTGGCTTCAGACAATGTTTATCTTATTAGATTTACTTTTTCTTCCATTTATAAAATCATATCAAGTTCAAAAATCACTTTATCCTCTAATTTATTCCATTTAATTGGTGTCTTACACACTATACCATAAAATGCTTCAAATGGAGCCATTTTTTTATTTGATAGGTTAAAACAAGTTAAAAAGACCTGGACCTTGTACAAAAGAGAGCAGAATGAGAAAACAAGTGACAAAAAATAAGAAACCAAATGGCATAAGGGTAAACACCTTAAAAAAAACCTAAATTATACTAAAAATCAGCAAAAAACTAGTTGAGATCATAAAAAATATCCAACCCAAACAAAAGGGAATAATCAGAGTTATTCTGACTTAAAGTAGGTGATGAATTGCTTGGCCACTATATTAACTTTCTTGTGACATTTTATTCTAGTGTGGCTATCGATAAATTACTCCTCTAATTTTTCTAGATTATTCCTTTTTAGGTCCACATGAAGGGAATCCTTAGTTATATCCTCAATAATCTAGATGTCCTCCTCCCCAATGTCCTTCTAAAAAGAATCATCATTAGAGTTCTGCATCTTGGGGGTCTTACCATCATGTATAACAAACTTGTTAAAACCAAGAAAACTACTTAACCTCTCAAATTCCTCCAAAATTTCACCATAGAGGAGATTTTGGATCATTGTTTTCATATGGAGTTTTAGAAGGGAGTCTTCAACACCCTTGTTATCATCAGCCCCTATGGTGGTTTTTCCTATAGATGTGAAAGAAGGGCTTCCAAGATCAAATTGATCATTATAAACCTAGGCACTAGAAGCCCCCGATATTTTACTTGATCCTCCTCTTTAAAATATGAGGAATGACTTTCCTCCACCTTTAACTCTTCCTTATCACTATTGATATTGATAGCCTCAAAAATGGTCTTAGACCTGACTAGTTCCCTCCTTTTAATTAGTATAAAAATGAGGCCCTAGTGGATAAGATATGTAGTAGGGTTCTTCTTGAAATCTAAAACCAAAAATTCCAAATATTGTAATAGAAAAAATGGGATACTAATGAGATGCCCCTTGAAGTGGTTGAAAATTAGGAAGTGATGTGAATAGAGAATGGCATGTTTATCTTCCAACATTATGTAACACATTATTTGGAAACATACCTCCAATCATTTTATTGTCAAATATACGTGCATGTATCCTTTTTTGGATAGAGGTTTTGGCATGTGTTTCTCCTTTTTTTTCCTAAATAAAATATACATGAGATCCTCCTTATGATGCTTGTCTTTAAATGCCTTCACTTCATGGCATTCCATTCTAGTTGTCTCCCCAATCAACTCCTAAGTTATTTGAATATTTAACCCATGTATTCTCACCTCATGATCATTCCAACCATGGGAAAAATCCCTTGAAAGTGAAGTGTCATTCCCCACCAACCTTTCCATGAATGGGGCCAGTCCCCCTTTAACTAATTTTTACTAGACAGTCATTTTTCTTTATGTCAAAATAGTAAATTGTTTCAAAGAGATCTATATCACCACCCATCTTCACTTTAGTTTTGTTGTAATTTTTGTAGGTTTTTTGGGAAGTTCTATATGGTATTAAAAAATAGACACAAACAAAACAATTATTAGTCACATGATGGGTGAGAGGGCATGATGACTTCCCCTCATGTCACACTTTAGAAAAGATGGATTTGCACATGTGGAAATCTATTCGTTAACCCATAATCTAGTCTTAAAATACTGTATCATCATGACTTTAAATGGCAAGTCTTTTTTCCTTCTTGACAATTCAAATGGCATCATTCAAAAATTCACCATCATGCCAGGTGACGTAATCACTTTTATGGACCCCTATATTTACAAGGCAATCAGTACCCCTATTTCCTTCTCTATAAACATGATCAATAAAAATATCTTTGAAATAGTTGAGAATGTATTTAACATTATTAATGATTCCTAAAATGTTATAGGAATATAGGGATATTCCCTTAAGGAAATTAATGATATTCATTAAGTCTCCTTCTATATGAATAAATTGAGAACCTAGTTTAACTACCTCTTTAATGCCCCATAGGGCTACCAAATATTCTACAATATGATTGGTTTGAATAGTAAGAGGCCCTGTATAAGCTAATTTGATATTTCTTGAACAATCCCTAATCAAACCCCCCACCCTAGTTGGGCCAATATTCCCCTTTGCTACCCCATCAAAATTGAATTTGACCCACTAAGGAATGGGGGGAGACCACTTGACTAGATATTTATCCGCCCCTTTATCCTAGGCTTTTCTTAGGATGACCAAATTAATATGTTTCAAAGATAAAGAGGAAATAAGGGATCTAGTTTGGTTGAATGTGTGAGTAGAGATTATCCAATTTTCCTACATGAAGGCCTTGATCCTTTTGAATGTAAACTCAAGATGAGGTTTAAGGCCCTCAAATATATAAGCATTCTTGGCTTTCTAGATGACCTAGTAGATATGGGGTAGGTCCAGATTCCACCAGTGAGTTAATGGAGGTTCCTTTGAAGGGGGTTTCCATTGGGTTATTAAGTCCATAAAATATCTTGGGAAAACCCATGAAACATTAGATTAATTGAATAATCACTGAAAGATAGTCAACCCAAATAGGCAAAAAAGGAAAATATATTCCCTTAATTTACACTATCTATTTCCAAAGAGAGCATTTGTTGGGGATGGTTAATCCTCTTTTGATTAGATTATCCACTATTAATATCTTATTTTGAGTAGCCAAATAGAAGAAAACATTGATTTTAGGGATGATGTTTTTAATCCAAAGATATTTGTAATTGAAATCCTCCTCATCCAAATTCCACAAAGAAAAGAGTCATAATTACACCAAGTAAATCTTGCTAGAATTATGTTTCTAGACAAGTTTATCTTCTCTAGGTGCTCAATTGATATGAATGTGTTGGATGGATTCATTCAAAGTTTGGAGTAAAAGGGTTTGGTTTTTATATTATCTAGGTTTGGCCAAATTTTTCCATCACTTTCATCCATTTCTAATTTCCCAATAATCCTTTAATTTAAGCCCATAGTTATTTTTTTAAAAAGCTACCAATTTGGGATCTTGGATAGTGGATTCTAGTGGGGTAAAAATCCACAAATCACTCAATAAATCCACCTTATTACCTCTTTCAACATTCCATTTGAGTCCATTTTTAAGGATATTCTTAGCCATCTATAACACTTTCTAGAAGGTAGAACTGTTAATAAGACCTTGGTTTGCTAAAAAATAGAAACCTTCATCTAAGGATAGGTATTTGGCCCTAAATATTTTGGTCCACTCATTTTCCTTTGTAAGCACTTTCTAGCCTTATTTCATTAGGAGATATTGGTTTATTCTTGAAACCCTTCTTAGTCACATACCACCTAAGGAAATTGGATGATAGAAATTATCTTAAGAAATGAGTGTAAATCTAAATTTGTCCTTGAAACCTCTCCAAATAATTTTTTTTGGATACTCTCTACATTGATAGCAATAGATTTCAAAATGGCAAAAATGGACATGAAATAAACTAGTATGCTCTGAAGGGAATTATTTAGGAGTTAGACTTTACCAATTTGAGTTAGGATATTCCCTTTCCAACTGACCAATTTATTATGAATCATATCGATGAGAGGCATCCAAAAAGAAGATTTCAGTGAGCCATCAAATAGGGGAATTCCAAGATAAGTAGATGGTAAATTTGAAATTTTGTAACCCATAATGTTAGCAACTTTAGATTGGAGATCCACCATAGTGTTGATGAAGAAAATAGAGATCTTATTGAAACTTACAATTTGACCAGACACCCCTTCATACATCTCAACAATATTCTTGAAACATCTAACTTAAGATACTGGAGCTTTTCCCATCATGATAGTATCATCAAAAAATTACTAGTGAGTGATGGGGTTGGTGTTTGGGGCACATGTGATACCCTTGATAATATTGGAAGATCTAGCTACAGAGATAAGTTAACTTAAGGCCTCCGCTAGGATGATAAAAACATAGGGGGAGAGAGGATCCCCCTATATTAACCCTCTTTTGATTGGAAAAAAATCTTGAGGTACCCCATTAATTAATACTAATAATAAAGGGTTTCAAATACAGGCAAAAATTAATATTTTTACCTAAGGACTAAACCCAATTTTCATCAGAATGTTGTCAAGGAAAGACTAGGAGACCCAATCATAGGCTTTATTCATATTGAGTTTGAGAAACATGCCTTGATGATATGAATGAGAAACTAAGTGGATGGTTTCATGAATAATAATGATCATGTCAATAATCTATCTGCCAAAGATAAAAATTCCTTGCTGCTCCACTATAATTTTGTCTAAAACAAGATGGATTTTGAGGGTGAGACTTTTGGAATAACTTTTATAGAAAGTGGAGAACAACCTAATGGGTCTATAATATGATTCCTTGGAAGCCCCTTGATTATTTTAAATGAGTACAATAAACATGTTATTGAAATCCTAGAGCATGGATCCTATTTTGAAAAAATTAGCTATAGCCAAATAGACATCATGAGTCAACCAAAGAGCCATTTTCAAAGATGATTGGAATGAGTTATTATAAGTAAACTCAACCAATGGCAGGTATTCCTCCCACTTTTATTTATAGTCCATGTAATAAATCCTTAAAATATCCTCTAAAATTTAATTTACTCTCTCTATTTACCCATCTATTTATGGATTATAAGTTATACATAAGTTTAATTGTGTACCCAAAGCTGAATTAAGAGTTGTTAAAACATTGAGGTCATACTAGGGTCTCTATCTGAAATGATAATATATGGAAACCCATGCAATCTATATGCCTCTTTCACAAACCTTATGCTGACAATATGTTTATCATATGTCAAATTACCTAGAATGAAGTTAGCTATTTTTATAAGTATATCCACAACTACAAAAATCATGTCATGATAATTTATAGACATAGGTAATCCTTGGACAAAGTTCATGATAATAGCTTAGCACTTCCATTTTGGTATGTAATGTGAGTAAAATATCCCATTAAGATGTACATGTCTAGCCTTAATAGGCTGACACTCTAAGCATTTAAACATAAATTCGATTAAATCCTTTTGATTCCCTTTTAGAAATATAATGGTCTTAATTTTGTTAATATCTTAGTCAATCTAGGATGTCCTAAATATGGATCATTGTGCAATTATTTTAGCATAATATTCCTCAAATTTTCTTTGTTAGGCACATATATTCTACCATTATACCTCAAAATTATATCATTTTCAAATTAAAATTACTGGCATCTACAAACTTAATATTTCTTAGCCAATGTTTTCTTAACATGTTCATAAAATTCATCTCTAGGTGAAAATTTTACTCCCATATCTTGAAAAGTACTTCTTATCATGGCTAAATTTGTGATGTACCTTCTATGACTAAGGGCATATCCAACTTTATCTCTTTGACCTTAATGTAGTTAATGTCCAAATCATAGTCTGACAAAAATTATAATAACTACCTCTAATGAGAATTAAGATTAGGTTGGGTAAATATATATACTTGGGTCCCAAGTTATCAATTTTAAGTTCAAAAGGCTTTCCCAAAAAATAATGCCTCCAAAATTGTAAAGCATGAACTATGAAAGCTAGTTTGAGATTGTGAGGAATATAAGTTTGCTCATAGTACTTCTATTTACTTGACTTGTAGGCTAAAACTAAACCATCATGCATAAAAACTCCTCATAAGCCATCTCTGATGCATTTTTTATAAATTTAAAGTGACCATTCAGACCCATAATCTATAACACTGGTGCTAAATTAATCCTTTTTTTCAGAACCTAAAATGATACTTCACACTTATTGGACCAAAAAAATGTTGCTCTTTCCACTAAAGAGAGGTGATTATATTAGCTATCTTAGATAAATTTTGTAAAAACTTCCTAGAGTACCCTACCAAACCCATGAAACTATGTACTTCATGCACATTTTTGGGTGTTGACCACTCCATAATTGTTTGTAATCTTAGCTAAATCCATTGAAATTCATTATATAGAGATATCATGTCCTAAGAATTATACTCTTCTTTGAAATAAAGCACACTTAGATAAATTTTCATAAATGTTATGATTTTTTAATGGCTAAAACACTAAATATAATGCTCAACATTTTCTTATTCACTTTTTTAATAGATGATAATATCATCCAAAAATAATAGCACAAACTGATCAAGGTAATCTCTAAACACATTGTTCATGAGGTTCATGAATGTTGAAGGTACATTTGTTAGTCAAAAAGAAATTATTGAGAGATTTTAATGCCCATAACAAGTCTTAAAAGGTGTTTTTTTAATTCCATAATCTTTAATTCTCAACTAATGGTAGCTAGCATTAATATCAATCTTTTAAAGCACTTTTACACCATGCATTTTATCAAAAATATCATCAATGTGAGTAAAATATATTTGTTTTTAATTTTTTATTTGTTAAGCATTTGGTATTGAATGCATAGATGATGAATTTTATCCTTATTTTTGACAAATAATATATGTTCACTCCATGGTGAAATACTTGGCCAAATAAACACTTTGGCCAACATTTCTTGTAATTAGGTCTTTAACTCAAACTTAGTTGTTCCATTATTTAGGGATCCGTAGACTATGGTTATGATCCTAGAATGATATTAATGGTTAAATAAAAATCCATTTTTTGAGGTAGAGATGGTATTTCATCTTTAAAAACATCCTTAAATTCTTTAAAAAATGATAGTATTCTAAGGAGGGTTCTTTAGCTTCACCAATTTCATCTATTTTGACTAGGAATATTTGACATCCCTTTTGTTGATCATTTTTCAACTAAATGGATGAAATTTTCCTTAGTTTTAAATATATTTGATCCATTATATTTGGGTTCAATTTCATAAATAATCTAAATACTCAATATTATTAAGAAAAAAAAAAATTAGCTTGGTGTCTAGAGAGCCAGTTCACTCTTAGGATCACATCATATGACCCTAGTGGTGTTTTAAAAAGATAAACTACCTTGATGAAATCTAGAAACTTTATTTTATAATCAACAAGACATATGTCAACCTTGATCTTGAATTCATTCCCATACTGAATTGACCAAGCATTTTTCATAAAACTAGCATTCCTAGATGATTTACTTAACATTATAGGAGAGATAAAACATTTAGTGGATCCTATCTATATCAAAATAGAAATATGATGCCCAAACAAGCTACTTGATACTTCAATGATATTGGATTGAAATTATTCTTGATGATTATCAATTATTTCATGAATATGCTACTCAAAGGTTCCCTAATGTGATGTAGAGGTGGTCTTATTCTTATTTATACCATCTATCTTCCACCAAGGAAAATACTTTGCATAATGGTCTCCTCCACATGTAAATCACCCACCAAGTGATCCTTTACTCTAATCCTAATTAACACCCTTAAATACTTATTTGAAACTAACTCCTAGTTTATTAATCCCTGAAGCATTATTGAATCTTGCATTCTAGATTTTATTGTTCAAATTGTCATTTTATTTTTAGTTATTTTTCTTTAAGAGTGTCTTCAAACTTATAAAATTTTGTTTGAATTTTTATCTTACCTCAACAAGTGATTTAATATTTTTATCTTTCTTAACTATCTTCTCAAATAATTGGTCCATGTTGGATGGTCCATGCACATCCACTTGACATCCAATTTGGGGTTTTATTCCCATTTTGAACTTCTTTTTCTGGAAACATTCATTTTTATGATAATACATAACATACTTCAAGAGATTTGTGAATTACTCTCAATGTTCATTTATGAACAAATACCCTTGCTTCATATTTTACAACTCTATTAATTTTTTTATCAAAATATAATTAGGGTGGCCATCATGCTCTAAAGAGAGTCACATTTTACTCCCAAGTGGTGCTAGTGGAATCAAGATTCATCTCAAGATTATTATTAGACCACCAAGTTGTTGCTTCACTATATAGTTATTAAGGTCCCTAAATTGCCTTAATCACCTTAGAATAATTTTGTATCTCAAAATATTTTCCTTTTGAATGATCCAAGATTTAGTTCCATCACCAAGTATCGTACCATCAAACTTGGATGGGTTCAATTTTATTCATATCATGTCAAAGTTATGTATCTACTTAAGTACTAGATAATTTTTAACCTTCCTCTTGTATGTTATTCTGAGGCTATTCCTATTTAGTAGGTTTTTCCTTTAGAACCTCTTGTTCATTTTCCTTCAGAACCTCTTGTTCATTTTCCTTCTCAAGTCCATGAACTTCTTGATCTAGATTTTTTATTCTTTCTCTATTCTCAATTATGATTATGAGTATTTGATCAAGTTTTATAGATTTTTCTAATAATAGATGATTAGGATAAACTTGATGGTTTGAATTTAAATTCTCCTTACCAATTTATTTACCTTGTTCCATTCTTCTCACTAAAAATAAGAGAATAAATTTATGTTAGTGGACTCATTAGGTTTTAGTGTCAAACCTTCAATCTAATACCATAATGTTATAACCCTAAAGGGTTATAAGAATGTTACACCATATTTTTTAAAGTCAAAATGATTTAATTCTAAAATTCATCCATAATTATCTCTAAAACCATTTTTTGGCTAATAAATGCATCTAAAGCATTAGTTACATAAATGTATCAACACACTAGTTAATAAAATGATCAATTTAGATTTCAAACAACCTATAACATATAGCAAGATAAATAATTATCATAGAATGGATAGTGAAAATATTTAAGTACAAATCACTGATATAATCCACATTAAAGATATAAATAAGCATACAACCACAATTTTTATAATATTTATAACTAATTATAATTCTCACATCCACTATTATGTTGAATATCTATCAAATAATATTGTACTACATATTACATTTTAGTACAAATTAAAATATACAATATAGTATGTACAACATTAAAAATGAGCCTCACAAATATCTCAATAATCCAAAAATATATCCATGAGTATGATCCCAAATGGTTGAATATATAAATAGAGGGAGAACATAATCTAAGTTCTTTACCTCAAACCATAGACCATTGGTCTCCCACATATCTACCCATTGGAAGTGGCCCTAACCTTCATAGAGGGGTAGATAATATTAGTGAATATATCAATAAATCAACTAAAACCAATTTATGTACAATCACTAATACATGTGGCAGTCACATAGACCATGGAAACTAATCTTCTAGATAATATGACATCAACATACACATCTAAACTAGAAAGTAAAATCGAATGAAAATGTCTTGGACATGACATTAATTTGTCCAGTTTTTTCATTATATAGATCATATCTCTCATGGATTCAAGTAAATTCCACTCACACAAACTCTATGTTAATGATTCATAAACAATCAAGTCATATTAGGGGGTAGGTATATGAGTTGCATTCTATCACCCTCATATATCTATCATGTGTTATTTATGAATCAATTTTAGTAATTTTTTTATATATAGATTCAAATAAAAATAAATATATATTGCAGTATACACCCAATCCAAGAAGTAATGTAAATTACATGAATCATAATTCAAGAATCTCAATATTATAATTCACTCAACTAAAATAGTGTTATTTATAGATTATTAAAATTAAGTATATGCAAAATATTCATACACATAGGTATATAACAAGAATATAAGACTAAAACACTATAATAATTTAATAACATATCCTTTTGCCTATCAAACATAATTCATGTGTGTGTGTGTGTGTTTGTGTGGGTATAAACTAAATTAACAATATAAACCCAATGAATCTCAAATTAGCTCATGAAATACATATAATGTGTATTCAACATATTTTATACTTATTTAACCACTTTATCCATTTCAAACTTGTTAATTCATTTCCTTAATACAATAAATTCTCTTATTTTTCTTAATACACAAGTAAAACATGTATATATTCTATATATTATCTATGCCATACTTGTTTATATAATAATAATCAATTTTAATAATATAACATCTAAGACACTAATTTCTAATTTCTTCTAGATTTTTGAAACTAATCAAATATCCAATGGATAATCATATAATTCTAATAATATAGTTACATAAATTATACTTAGAATTTCCCATCATAACCTATGGTTGTTCAAAATCATCCAAAGAGGGGACAAATCTATGCTCAAATTCAATACCTCAATAATAGTTGACTAGGCATTCACATGCATAAATGATTGTAATTATTGTATGAACCTAAATCTTCTTGCCTTAATTATTCTAATTAATCCAGCTAATTTATCCCCTTTATCCTAACATATTCATTTATATAATACCCCTTTCATTATTCTTCATTTACTAACTTTATTATTCCTCACTTCTTTATTAATTCTCCTAAATCCCCATTATCTTATCATAACCCCACTTATCCATTATTTGGGAATTTTAAATTCCCATGACCCACCTACCCACCTACCAAGCCTATTCCTAGGCTCTCCTACACCACTAGTTCCTAATCACCATCTTAATCCCTATCTAATATTTAACTAATCCTAATATAATCCCTAATAGGATTATATAATCCTCTAATTCTATAATCCTCTCCAACTTAGCATTCCCCATATAGAAACTTCTATTCTAGAGGTTTCCAAGTAATTAAAAATTATTTGGAAAATCCCCAACCATTGATCCTAATGGCCCAAGATTGAATTCTATCAATTGTTTCTTCCCTAAATTTTTTATATAAATAATCCATTTCTCCATGAATAAATGGAACTAGAAACCATCTATGAAGCTCATGAAATCTCCATGTTAAACTATAAATCAAGAAGAAATCTACTAAGTCCATGCTAATATAATCCTTGAATCCATCATAAACATCCTTTATCATGCCAACATAATGTCTAAAATCTAAGTCTAAGGTAATATCAACCCAATCCACTTTTTGTTTATATGTTTGATATTGGTTTGGATCAATTAGCTTTAGGATTAGAGTGTTGGTTTGAATAATTCATTCATCTATTTGAATTTGATTATAATGGCTCTAGATATTAATAAGGTAGTTTGATGTTTAGGGTTTTTAAATTGAATAATTTAATCTAATAGCTCAAAAGTATTACTACATTTTGGTGACCATGGTGGGACACTCCCATAATTTAATCATTTTACTTGTTACTGGTGTTTTTGATAGCTTTCAGGGTTGTTAAAACAAGAACAAGTGTGAGATTTTGAAGAAATTTTCAGTCATAGGTTAACTAAGACATTGTCCTATAAATTGAAACATTGCAATGGTAGTTTTGTTTCAAAATTTTGGATTTTTCATTAACCATCCAACTTAACTACTAATAGTTTTTTTTGATAAGCATTTTAACCTTATGGAATATCATGATTTGAAAGTTACATTTTTCCATCAAAAATAGTGATTTTGCATTATAATCAATGATTTTGTGCTAATAGTGTTTTATTAACCCTAACAAGTTCTTAATTATCTAAAAAATTATGAGTTCGAGACTCATAGTATTGAATTTCAAGTCATGGTATTGTAACTACAATCACAACATTGTAATTTATCCCAAATCTACTAATGATTATTCATTGATCTCTAACTTGTAGGTTTAATTTGTGTCTTGCAGAAGGACCAATAATCACATAAACCACCATATAAACCCTTTTTTAATCTTGTTTAACTAGTTTTAGATATTAAAGCATATATGTTGCTAACCACATTTTGTAAGGGGTTTTTATTTGCATAACTTGATATATGCTTGGCTGATTGATAGGTTCAATAGGAGAAGCATTAAAAGAATGATCATATAAAAGATAAACATAATAGTTTTAACCTTTTTCCTATCTTCAACAATACCACTAATCATGTAGTTGTAATTTTGTTTAATAAATAGAGATATTGCATATCCAGTAGCGATATTGTCATTTAGTCATTTTGAGGTTGATTTGTTTACTATTCAATATCTATAAATTCGCAAGGAAAATTTTAAGACAACTCTAACTAGGAAAACATCTTACTATTATGTAGATTATGTTTAAATTGACCATTTTGAACAAAATCTTGTCTTGATGTCTTTTTTTATAAATTTGTTGATACATAGCTAAAGTGTTAAATATACCATAATTTTCTATGAATAGGCATTATTAAGCATCTGGAAAACTTGTCATAACCATCTATCTCAACATTTTCTTGGGTAACAAATCATTTTTTAAAAATTTTGTATCTTATCATGATATTGCTAATCTCACAGTCATGATATCATTGTACAAGTCACAACATTGCTTTAACAGTCATGGTTTTGAATAAATTTCTTGGTTAACCATCATGGTTAATTATTTGTGGCAATATCATAACTCACAATCATTGATTTTACTTAATAGTTATGAAATCATAGTTTCTCATTGTGGTATTGCATTGGTCTGGCTATGTATCTATGATATTACGTTCTGAAGTTGTGCTTTTGCACTAATTTTTTCATGTAATTTGATCTCTTTTCAATACATTCTTAAAGTCATTTTTAGTGATTTTTGAGTCATTTAGAGAAATTTGGGCTCTTACCCTTGACCCCACAAGGGGTGCTTCCCCTTGATCTTACTATGAGCTATCATGACCCACTCACCTAAAGAAATTATAGAGCTAAATCATGATTTTTTAATGGTTTTTCTTAAGGCCTATTATACTAACATTGTGCTTTTTACAAGGGTGAATCTAGTGTGGTTATTTTGACTTGATAACATCTTCTTTTATAGGTAATATTTTGGTCTAAAACTTTGTCTTAGATTTTATCCCTCAATATTGTCAATCAAAAGCTCCTAATCATTGACTTACATGTTGCCTCTTTAAAAGTGTCGATAAAACTACTAATCATTTTCATATAGGCTACCTATCAGAGATATTTTAGAATTTTAAAAATCATTTTGAAACTTATAATAATTTTAATTGATTTGTTTAAAATCATTGTGTATATCTTTTATATTCTTATCTATCTTTGAGCTTGTATAAATATCACATCTTAATTAAATTGGTTAATTAATCTCTTTCTTATTCTGCTTGTTTATCACCTGAGGGATACAATGATGTATGATCTCCTCCTTACATCCTTATGGCGATTATTAGAGGATTAAAAACCACTAATAAACCTTACCATTTTTGCATTTCTAGGTGCAACATGATGTGGAATTGACACTCATGCACTTGCCATAATCTTAGGGGGATAATGACTATGGACTTCACAACCATGTACTAATCAAAACTCTGTGTTCTAATAGAGTATAAATATTAAGTAAAACTATCATTAGGATAAGTATTTGACCCTTATACATCATCCATGAAGGGAAAGAGTTCACTCTCTGAACCAGGTATTAGACAACACCTTGCATAGACTTAGGCCTCATCATCCCTAGTGTATATTAGGGATGCCCCTAGATAGACCATTTATCCTAGCATATTGCGTTTTGGCTATAATAAGAGACTTGTTTTCAGATTTAGGATTATCTCCTAAACATCCTTTACATGTATTGTGGTCAAAAGGGTTCAATCATTTTTTTATAGGTCACCAATTTATAGGCTCACCCATGAAGCCATTAGATAGTGTAGTTGTCATTTTATACACCCTTGATTTTAATAATCATAGGTTTGTGGTCTACTTGATTTGCTGAGTATCATTATAGACCAATGTTGTTTTTGATCCAAGTTAGCCTTTCTCCCAAACCTATACATTCCTATCTAGGTTTTTTGCATATATCATGATCTTAAATACTCTTGCCTCATTATTTTAACATTTTATAAATCTTTATCATCATTATCTTGTATATATTATCTTTATACATGATTTTAGTATTCCAATCATATCTACCATCACCCTTTTATCTTCATCCCATCCTATTCTAGTTGTATCCACCAATAATTTGTCATACCCCCATCAATTACATATCCTAATCAAATCTTGTCATCCCTCCATCACATTTTATCATTATCCAACCTCATATTATTCACATACACATAACATTAACCATCCTTAACATCATCCTTATCACTTTGTCTACCTTGACCAATCTTGATACCTCCAAATCTAGTGTCATCCATCCACATCACCTACATGTCCTAATCACATCTTATCATCCACATATTGTATTAAGTCCACTTGTATCTATAACCAATCATTTGTATTGATATTATCTTGTATAGTCATCTTCTCCACCTTAGTCTAAATCATAGTCTTACCTGATTAATCACCTCATCATCTCATCAACTTTTTATTCATAATTTAGACCTCATACACATTGGAAAATAACTATTGTCATAGTATGGTCCTCATCATTAGATTGTATGTGTCTAATCATGTTTGAATCATAATCACAATCATATCAATCCATCCTCTCATCATATTTGAACTGATCATCTTAGTCTTTAGCTAGTCTTAATGTAATCAATCGCTAATCAAAGTTAGTCTCTTATCTAACCCTTCATCCAATCTTATATTTTATCATAGTTTACTTAGTTGAATCTAATCCAAATCATCAAATATCTAACTCACATTCTAATTTGGTCTACTTGATCTTATCCCATCCAAACATTGTATCACACCCAATGTCTATTCAAAATTGAGATCAAACTAAAGTCCTTTATCTAATTTTTTTCCACACATCCCATCTTAATCCATTATTCTTTCCATTAAATCCCTCACCCCTACCAATTGGGTTTGGTGAGTCAAATCATTTTTAATTTCTCCCATATTTATCCATAGCATCTAAAATAAATTTGGTAAATACCCTAAATGAACAATACCTCATAACCAATAGGGATGTGATCCTTTATTGCCTCCCTAAGATTAAAACTCCATGACCAATATACTTTGATCTTATACATCCATTATTACCTCTAGTTTAAACCCATTCATGTGATTCCCATTCTAATCCTCCTTTTACTAATCATATCAAGTCATCTACCCCTTCTTACACTAACAAAGGGAATCCAATATTGTCCACCTAATCTACTACTAGTCCACTCACCTGATTGGATCAACAACCATATGATCTAATGTCCAATGCTTCCACATCTATGTCAAAAAATGAAGAGATCGCTTATAATTCTCTTCCTATATCCTTAAAATCCCTCTTTTATCAACATGTTTCTACTAACATGATGGTGTATCCACCTATACAACATCTTAATCCCACCAAGCCTAATACCTCTTGGTATAAATTTAACTAATATTATTCATATCATTGAACCTAGGGGAATACCATTAATTGATGTCATAATCTCCAAAATTATGTTCAAGACCTCATTGATCATGGTGACATTGAAATTGATGATGAACTAGATGAGTCTATATCCTTGGGTGAACAATAAGAGGTATGTCAAGATACCATCCCTAATCACAATCAGTCACTTATATCTCCAATTGAAGATCAAGACATCACCTCCATCTTCTAGGGTCCGCCCATATTTGATAACTCCTCCATTGATGATGAGTTCTTCCTCCTAAACCTAGTACTCATGACCCTTCCA
>JARHVA010002850.1:110000-115000 GCA_037957365.1 Torreya grandis
AGGATAGATGAATATATGTGTTATATAGAATATTTAATTCTATAATTTTTGAGAAATCTTTAATCCAACATACAAGATTAGGTATATAGAATCATTTCTTGAATATTTTTCTACAAAGTATAAAGCTACTATGGGTGACAATGTTTCCTTTGGAAGAATAAAATAGAACATTAAAGTAGTTAATGAGAAGCTATGTAGAAATAAAGGCACAAAAAGAAACTATGAAGTTTCATATATAGATAGGTGCAAAATTCTGCAATTCTCTAGATGATAATTTTGGTTGTATGGATGTGCATAGATATAAATAGTATAAAAGCAAGAAGAATTCACATTCTTAAAAATGTTCTTTAGAAAAAGAGTTAACTTATAATAAGCCTTGGAAGTCTAGATATAAATTTAGAAAAAAGAAGTTTTGTCTAAAAAGGATATTTAGAAAAAAGAAATATGGTTATCAAAAGAAGCATGTTAAGTGTTTCATCTATCAAGGTGATCACTATGCTAATAAATATCTTAATAGGAAAAAAGAATACAAAAATATTAATTTTATAAATAGTTATGGAATTGATGAAGATGAATATTTGCTAGTATCAAAAGAAGATGAGCTTCAATATAAATTAGATATTTTATGTGAAGTATCTGATAGTGATGATAATCAAATAAATATGAATCTAGCTAAATTTGAATCAGAAGATGAATCATCTAAATTAGAAGATAAATCATCTTATTATGATTCTATTATAGGATTTTAGATTCATATTATTTCTAATCCTTTTCTAGATGCCTTGAGTTTATCTCAATAGATATCTTTCCTTAAAGAAATATATGATAAAACTCTTGCCTATATGATATCTGAAAGAATATTGTTGTAACAACAAATTGTAGTTGTTGAGAAAAAATACTCTCTTCATTTAGCCTAGCAAAAAAGGCAAAAGGATATTTTATCCAAAGAATTACAGTCTAAAAACTAGAAAGCATGTCTACTTGAAGTTTCTTATCAACCTAACACTTATGATAGAGCTACTTGGCAAAAGAAGAATATTGTTTAGCTTCAGTTATTTCTCGCTAAAGCTTAGACTAAATTACAAGATCTCTTAAAATAATAATCTCTTGCTGATGAACATGAGTACCTCTTTGAAGAAGAGCTACTTCAGGTCACTAATGAGATTGAATATCATTTTGAGGGGGGGATACCTCTCATAATAATTCAAATATCCATCAGATATCAATATACAATACTAATAATCTAGTTTTTGAAATTCAAATCAAATGGGATGATTTTAAACCAGATATTTTGGATGTATTGCTTGATATTGGTGTTGATATTTCACTTGGTAGATATCATTCTATTCCTACTAATATATAGAAAGTTGATTTCCATCAATTAACTTTCAATATAAATATAGTGGTTTTAGAATTGTTTGTAGTCATACCTATTGTACTTGGTGACTCTATTTACTATTCTAGGATAGTCAAGCATGAAATTACAATGTATGATATGATGATTCATTCAGATACTTTTGCAACTTTCTATCCTATCACAATTTAGCCACATGAAATAGTTCTTACACAAAAATATTTTTTATACAAGAAATCTAGATATGAATGTAGAATTTCATTAAAAGAAAAGCTAAAGAAACCAATTGACACTAGATGGATACATCAAAAGGTAAATATTTGTCATGCTAGTATTGATCTAATACTTGAAAAGATTAGAAAGGATTTTTGTTTTGAAAATCATTTAGCATTCATAAGTATAAAACTACATGAATGTAGAATTGAATTGAAGATGGTAAAGAACTAGAAACTAAGTTTAAGGCACATCATTTAGGAATGTCTCCTTCACTTAGGGAAGAATGTTTTTAGGAAATAAAACAATTGAAATAATAGGGTTTGATAAGGGATTTCAATATCCCTTGGGCATGTGAAGAATTTTATGTAAATAAAAGATCATATCAGATAAGAGGTAAAAAGAGACTAATTATAAATTATGTCCCTCTTAATAAATATGTTTTACCTATTCAACATCCTATTCCTTCAAAAAATTAAATCTTATAAAGAATAAATAGAAGTAAATTCTATAGTAAGTTTGATCTAAAATTAAGATTTTGGAAAATACAAGTGGTAGAATATGATAGGTACAACACTACATTTGTTACTCCTTTTGTCCAATACAAATGGAATGGTCTACCTTTTGGTCTGAAAAATGCTCCTAGTATATTTCAAGAGATGATGAACAAAATTTTCTCATCATACTTTAATTTATCATTATCTTTATAGATGATATATTAATTTTTTCAAGATCACCTAAAGAATATTCAATCATCTAGAGAAATTCTACCAAATTGTTTATGACAATGGTTTGGTTCTATCAGAGAAGAAAATGTCAGTTTTTAAAGATGAAATTGAGTTTCTAGGGGCTATTATAAAATTAGGGGAAATTGTAGTACAAGAACATGTTTTAAAAAATATCAAAAATTTTCCTGATGAGCTCAAAGATAAAAAAATTGTTACAGAGATTAGTTTTTAGACTAAAAGGTAGAACATTCCATTCGTATTGGCCAAAAAGAGTAACAAATGCAATTTTATACCTATCTTGTTCTAGCACTTGTATCTATGAGAATGATAATTTTAGATCAAACTTACTATAGACTTTACTTCTATTTATTCTTTGTAAGATCTCATCTTTTGGATAAATAAGATGTTAAACAGGTAAAACATATTTATTAAGAGGGATATAATTTATAACTAGTCTCTTTTTACCTCTTATCTACTTTGATATTTTATTTACATAAAATGGTTCACATGCCCAAGGGCTATTGGAATAACTTATCAAAATATATTCTTTCAATTCTTTTATTTCCTAAAAACATTCTTCCCTAACTAAAGGAGACATTCTTGTATGATGTGCCTTCAACTTAGGTTCTAGTTCTTTACCTTCTTTATATTTTACCATTTTTAATTCAATTCTACATTCATGTATTTTTCTAATTCTAAATGCTAAAAGATTTTCAGAACAACAATCCTTTCTAAGATTTTTAATTATCAGATCAATACTACCATGACAAAGATTTACCTTCTATTGTATCCATCTGGTGTCAATTGGTTTCTTTGGATTTTCTTTTAATGAAATTCTACATTCATATCTAGATTTCTTGTATAACAAATATTTTTGTGTAAGAATTATTTCATGTGGTTGAATTGTGATAGGATAGAAAGTTGCCAAATTACCTTATATATATATATATATATATATATATACACACACATATATATACACATACATATATATACATAGATATATATATATATATACATATATATATATATACATATATATACATATATATATGTATACATATATATATATATATATATATATATATATATATATATATACATATACATACATACATACATATATATATATATATATATATATATATATATATATATGTATGTATATATATGTGTGTATATATATATATATGTATACACACACACACACACACACATATATAGATGATAAGAGTATATGTATATACATATACATACATACAAACATATATATATATATATACAAATATATATATTATATATATATATACAAATATATATTATATATATATATATGATGTATGTATGTATGTATGTATATGTATATACATATACTTTTATCATCTTGGCTTATGTTCATCAATTCTACATCTTTGTCTCGATCATCAATCTTCTCATTTCATCTTATAAATATGAGGATTTCTTTGTGTCACAATCATTGAATGCCTGGAGTCAAGTCTAGAGTGGTATGTCTAGAGTTGTGTCTTAGTGAGTCATGAATAAGAATATGCTCTTTGCTTGCCCTTCTATGGGAACCTACTAATCATAAACTTTTCCTAAGATTTTTATTTCTTTAGTCTATTCTAAAAGTTTTGTAAAATCTCTATGTCTTAGGAAAATATCCATCAGATATCAGTATATTATACTAATAATCTAGTTTTTGAAATTCAAATTAAACAGGATGGTTTTAAACCATATAGTTTAGATGTCTTGATTGATACTGGTGTTGATATTTCACTCGCTAGATATCATTCTATTCCTGCTAATATGTAGAAAGATAATTTCTATCAGTTAACTTTCAATACAAAAATAATGGTTTCAAAATTGTTTCCAGTCATACCTATTATACTTGGTGATTCTATTTACCATTTTAAAATAGTCTAGCATGAAATGAAAATGTAGGATATGATTATTGGTTCAGATAATTTGGCAAATTTCTTTCCTTTCACAATTCAGCTGCATGAAATCATTCTTTCACAAAAATATTTTTTGTACAAGAAATCTAGATATGAATGTAGAATTCCATTAAAAGAAAATCCAAAGAAACTAGTTGACACTAGATGGATACAACAAAAGGTAAAGATTTGTCATGCTAGTATTGATTCAATAATTGAAATATTAGAAAATATTTTTGTTCTAAAAATCCTTTAGCATTCAAAAGTAGAAACCTACATGAATGTAGAATTGAATTGAAGATGGTAAAAGACAAAGATGGTAAAGAACTAGAACCTAAGTTTAAGGAACATCATTCAGGAATGTCTCCTTCACTTAGGGAAGAATGTTTTTAGAAAATAAAATAATTGAAAGAATAGGGTTTCATAAGATATTCCAATAGCCCTTATGCATGTTAAGCATTTTATGTAAATAAAATATCTAAGCAAATAAGAGGTAAAAAGAGACTAGTTATAAATTATGTCCCTCTTAATAAATATGTTTTACCTGTTCTACATCCTATTCCTTCAAAAGATGAAATATTACAAAGAATAAATAGAAGTAAATTCTATAATAAGTTTGATATGAAATCAATATTTTTGTAGATATAAGTGGTAGAACAAGATAGGTACAAAATTGCATTTGTTACTCCTTTTGGCCAATATGAATGGAATGTTCCACCTTTTGGTCTAAAAACTAATCTCTGTAACAATTTTTTATCTTTGAACTCATCA
>JARHVA010002850.1:120000-127500 GCA_037957365.1 Torreya grandis
TAGAGTCTTCCAAATAATTTTAAAGTTATTTTAATTTTCCACCCTACTCCCCTATCCAACTTTGAATATCATATATTAATTTCTCCCTCTAAAATCTATTTAAACCACCTCAATCCTCCATTGGAGCTAACTATTCTCATTTTATCTCTATGAAACTTTAATCCTCCATCTACCATCCATAATCATGCCATCATAATCTAAAAATATGATTCTAAATGTAATTAATTATCCATTTGAACATCCTAGAAGGAGGCTAGTTGAAACAAAAAATATGGTAAGATTTATCCTATCTTGAGATTCTAATTTATTTCCACAATCCTTCCTAGGTATTTTAATGTTTTTGAGTTCAAATTGAATGTTCATGTGGTTTAACCAAATAACTCAAAGTTGAGGCTACATTTTGGTGACTAATATGCGACCATCACTCCCAAATTAATCTTTTTTGCTTCTTAGTGGTGTTTTGCTAGCTTGTAGGTATGATCAATCAAGAAAGACAAACCACCTATAAAACCTTCTAATTTTCCTTTTATAGGGGTTAGTGATATGTATTTCACCACCACACAGTAGACCAAACTTTGTGTTCTAATAGAGTATGAAAAATTGGAGAGTAATCATTAGGAACCTAAACATAATTCCACATAAAGGGTTACATGGAGTGAGGGGTGATTAATATCCAATAACCACCATCCTATATGGATTTAGACCCCACTATACCTCTATGTATATCAAGGATTTACCTAAAACCCTTGTATAAACCTATCATAGGACCTTTCAAACATAACAAGTAATTTGTTGTTAGTTTCAGTATCAAGTCCCAAGTGACCATCATGTACATATGGGGTTAAGAGGGTTTGGGAGACCTGTAATGGGTCACCAACCTATGTGTGTCATACTAAAATAGTGTCTTTTATGATCCAAGTCAACCTTCACCCACCTTTATAGGTCTTTCCACAACCTATATTGTATATCCTTGTCATCATCCCATTGTATATATTATTATTTTGTATATCTATTTACACATCCCTTAGTATGTCCCGTCACCATCTTATCTTAATTTCTACCTAGTCTCACTACATCCACTTATCATTAGTCATATCCCACTTATCACATATCTTAGTCACACCTTGTCATCTATGTATTATCCTACATAATCCTAATCATCCACATAACATTTTTTCTCATTCCTTTCATGACCTTGTATATCCTTATCTTAATCTCTTGTATATACCTTTATTCTCTTGTACATCTTTCTTATCACATCCTATCACTAGATACACCCATCATTAGATCATCCCCCCATCACCTACATATCCTAATCATATCTCATCCTCCACATCTTATCCTAAGTACATACCCAATCACTTGTCTTGACCTTGCCTTCATCACCCATCAAATATAACCTCATCCTATCTTATCTGAGTTAGATTTTTAGGTCATAACCATGTCCAAAACATCTCCATAATTACCCCCAATAATTTCATCATGACCTATCTATACTCATACTTATCCCACCCATAATCCTATCACCTTCATCATATAATCCTACCCCCATCCCACCTTTAGTAAATTAGTCCAAGGATTTGAGCTAGTCCTCTTATTACCCATCAATATCATCTTATCATCCTAATCCACTCTCCCTTATCATGTACCTAGTCAATATCTTACTATTATCTCATAATTGTATCATTTTCAATCTAGATAACCCATCATTCATCAATCTTGTCATCTATTATAAACTAGCACCCATCCAATCATCACCTTGATAGTTTGCATCTAGGAACCTATCAAATATTTAATCATTTTGCTATCTTGACAACTAAGCATCATTAATAGGTTTTTAGCACCTATTATACTATCAATTTAAAATCTGATCCTAGTCCTATATCATCCTAATCATAGTTCATCCTCAGTATTATTTGGTATACTATCTTGGTCCTTCACACCTACTTTGTTTAAGAATCCATCTCTAATCCTATGTCTACCTTTGTATCATCACCCATATTTTATCACCCATTCCCATGTATTTGGACCTAATCATTATTGACCAATACATCTTAACCAACAAGGATGAACTCCTTTTACAAGTACTAGAAGTAAGTGCTCACCTCCCTACTAACCTTGATCTCATTCACCATCCCACTTCCTTCCCCATCCATAATCCCCTAGCTCATCAAAATCAATTCTAACATTCCTAAATGTGATCACCCTAATCAACCAATGCATCACAAAGAATAAAGATGAATTGCTTTTATATATATGGAAGATGCTTTCTCACTTTCTTGATTATTTTGACCCCACAAGCCTAATATCCCCTCCCAAATAATTCCATCATCAAACCTTATCCTCATTCTATCCCCTTCCACCATACACTAGCCCTATTCAAATCTTGTTAACCCTCATTCATACTTTTCCATAATCAAATCCTCCATCCCCCAATAACATCACTTTCAAATGTAATTCTCTAGCCCAACAAGTCCCCCATCCTTTGTCACCCACCACCCTAAAGGTAGACCCCACTCTCATAGACCAATACATAACTACCAATAAGGATGAAATCTTCTTGTAGTTACTTATGATGAGTATCCCAATTTCTAAAGGATTAAACCTAATTCAACTCATTATATCTCCATAGAAAACCATTTCATGTGAGTCTCATGTACATCCTCCATCCCCTAGTCATAACGCATCATCATCCACCCTTTACTCCACTAGTATAGGGAATCCAATCTTGGCCACCTATCTATCTATCTAGTCATGTCAAACACCATCTAATCTAAATTCCAATGTTTCCACATCAAAGTCATAAAGTGAAATGGGTCCTTATAATCCCCTTCTTATATCCTTAGAATTCCTTTTCCAATAACTAGTCACCACCAACATGATGGTTTATCCACACATATGACATATTGATCCCACCAAACCTAAGCCCTCATAGTATAGAGGAAACTGATATTATGAATATCATCAAACTTGGGCATGTTCCATTAAATAATTTCAAATTTTCCATGATTATGTCAAAGATCTCATTGACTATGGTGACATAGTAATTGAGGATAAACTAGATGAGTCCATCTCCCTAGGTGAACAAGAAGAGGGATGCCAAGATTCCATTCCCAATAATGATCAAGGCCATCACTTCCAAGCCACGGTTAAGACACATACCAATATTTCATGATCCCTCCATCATCAACCAATCTTCCATCAGACAAAATTCCAAATCCCATAATCCTAGTCCTCCAATATCTCATAATCTCTTTCATGGACCTATCTTTGCTTAGTATATTGTTCCTCCACCCCTTCCATATCACTCTTCACATAAAATACCCCCTATTGAGAGAACACTTCCAAAAAATCATTCTCCTACTAATAACATAAAATCATGTACACCATAATTAGCACCAGAGCCCTCTACATTAGGATCATGTGTAGTACTAGCCTCTTACTTATATTCCTCATTAGAAACATCATCCTTAATCAATATTGTAATAGATGAACACTATGCTTTCTCTTTTTTAGATACCTCTAATTTGGATGAAAATCAATAACTAAGCATATCTCTTTATCCTAATCAGAATGATGAAGTCATAACCAATTTTTTAAAATTTATATCTATCAAAGATTATTAAAATAGATCTGATTTTACCTTGGATGAACATACTATAGTGAATCTTAGTGATCCTTTTGACATTTTTGAAGACACTTTCTCTGATGTTATATCAATGGATTATAGTGATCTTTATAAGGACTATCATTCCCATTATCCCCTTAATCCATCACACAACATTAATCATCTACCTCACCTCCACAATCCCCATATCCCACTTATTAAAGGGAATAAATAGTAACATGCATCATTAGATTCCTCTTTTCATTAAACATCATATGCTACAAATACCAAGGTTTAGGACAATCATTTAAAAGTAAATCAAGATCAAATAATATTTGATCTTATCATTCAAAGTTAAATAAATTCAAATCATTAACCTAATAAAAAAATATCTTCCTCTAGTGAAGCCCAATATCAAGAACTAGGGGACTACAAAAGTCAAAATAATCATTATATATCAAGTCAAAAATCAATTTCCTCTAGTGAAGCTAAAAATCTGGTGGTAGGGGGTGATCAATATCAAACCCAATAAGCAAATAAAGTCAAAAGTAATAATATCATGAATGTTCATCCTCTTAATACTTGGATCAAATAATTAGAAAATCAAAACGTCTTAGATCCCTTAATCTCATGACACCAATATAAGTAATTCCCTCCACCATATCCAACAATGTATGTAACTATCAAACCCCCTTTCCACTCCCCATCCCATCATATCATCCATCATGATCATATAACTCATTTATATCCTATATCCCATCATCACACTCCTAAAATACTCCCATCCCCATTATATCTCAGATCCTTGGGAATCATTGTCCCTCATAGGGGTTACATAGACACTTGGTTAAAATGTCAGGAGGACATTAAGTCAAGAGTCAATAAAGGATGCCAAGACATTCATACATCAAACAATAGTAACATGATCTTAACATCATATATATATAGAAAAAAATTTGGATGAAAATCACATAAATGTCAACACTCTTGTATCTCATCCCCTTCTCTAATAAATCAAGGTGCCCAAAAATCAAAAGGTCAAAAAAAACATTCATCCAATGGTGAAAACTAGTCTTTTGGTGCCTTGGGAAAGTAACATGATGAAAATTGGTTTCTAATGTCATGGTAAAATAATATATTGTCCACATTATACCTCAATACTTATGGGAAAATACATTAATCTCCCTTGTCAAACCCTCTTTTGTCCATCCCCTCCATCCATTATTATTACCCATCATTTATCATCATATCACACATCCTATTATCTTAATAATTTATTCCCATCTTAACCTTCATAAATAATGGAAGGTGTCTTGAAAAATGTTTTAGAATCATCTTATCATATCCTTTAATGAACACTTAGGCAACTAAATATCTATATCCTTCATGATGTGGTCATTGGCAATCCCTAGTTCATTCTTCATTGTCCCTCATTACCCTCATCCTTTTATCATCCCATCCATAATTCCTTCCATATATCATTATATTTATTGATAATATTGGTATTCCATTTGCTAGTAACCCCATTTGTATAGTGTACATACATATTCCAAAAAACTTTAAAAACTTAAATACTTCAAAAAACTTAAGAATCATAAAATTTGAGAAAGTCAAAAATAGTCTATTATGTCTTGTCTAAAACCCCTAATTTAATCCATATCCATCACATCATAACATTCACCTTTCCATACTAAATAACCATACCATATACCCCATTATCCATTTTACCATCCCAAACAATCATCTAATATCCATTTCCTCTTTTTCCAATCATCATCCTTGGACACTATAGTTTGTCTTAGAACCAAATCCTAGTGGTCACTCATCCATATATTCCTCATTTTCCCTTTTGAATAAGTATTATTGACATGAAAAACCCTATCAAATAATTTAGTCTATCACCCATCACTTCCTTATCATTTCCTCTTCATACCTAACACCCATCAAATTACTATTTTTCTAGTGTGAAAGGTATATAATCCCATCAACTCCTAATCCTCTTGGTAGATTGGAATCTTGAAAGTTTTTATCTTTTCGTAAAGCTTGGTCATTTTAATTACCTCATTTATCCACTCTTAGTTCTAACTCATAAACCCAACTAGTATCCTAAATTTTAATACTCCTTATCCTAATCCTAATTTAAGCCCCCAACTCTTTATCATCATCTAACTCCTTCATCTATTCCACATCCATACCCTATCCAAGTCCAAAAACTATCATTATGTAAATCCCTATTCAATCCTCATCATAGTCATTAGTCTATCCAAAATCCAAATATATCCTAAGTCTACCATCACATCATAATCATCTTAGTCAATTCCATTTCCAAATCATGCATCCCATCATTAGAAAAGACATTGTGACATTACATGTAGATACTTGTGTGTATTACTTATTTATCCTATTTGGCTTATTTTCATATATTGAGACTATGTTGCATTATGTCTCTTTGTTTATATTGGGAAATGAATTAGGATGATATGACATCACCCAAGGCTACAATAATCTTCTTAGGTTCCCTCAAAGATGTAGAGTTCACTATTTACCCACACACTTTGGCACCATGTCCACTTGGTCATATTTATATCATGGGGCATATTGTCAAGTGTTATATTTAATTAATTTCTTAGACTATGATGAGACTTATGATATTTGTTATAGATTAATAATTTACACCCTCATCATTCATCTAATCATCTAATCTTCCTTATTCCATCTTTAATCTAATCTTATTGACTCATCCAGCTAACATCCCATATTTTATCCTCATCTCATCATCTGAGTTATCTTCTCTTTCCCAAACATCATATCCTTTAATCAATAACATAATATTATAATCAATAATCATATTCATCATCATCTTAAATTCCATCATCATCATCATCATTTATCCTCAATTCATATCTACATCAGCCTAAGGTCTTTCCAAACTATGTAGGCAACACTTTGCCACTTTTCAGTGCCCAAGGATAGATAGCTACTATCTCATTTTTCCTCATCATTAATCATCACATATATATTTTATTTCATCATCCTCACATCCTAAATCAGTTAAATCCCTAAGATATAGTCATTAATCAATTATTCTATCAATCCATTACCATCCCTACAATCACCTCTCTAATCTTTTTCATCAATCACCTGTACCCATTAATTGGGCCTAAAAAATCACCAAATACATATTTTGTTCCATTGATCATCAATAATTATTGATTGGTCAATATTATCATCTATATCTCCCTTACATGCATCCTTGATATGAGCATCATAAGTATTTATCACATTATGGCTCATTGATTTGAATTGTCATCTATTTTTTCTCCTTTGTCTTTTGGTCACTTGATCATATCATTTTTTATCATTCATAGTAATCATCATATAATTCAAATGAATCCTTGATATACACCAATCATCAATCTTATCAAATACTTATCTTATCTTAGCCAACTAATCTCACTTACATGCATCCTTTCTTGGGATACATCTAAATTTTGTGTCCTTTTTAATCTCACCATCATCATGTTATATTTTATCCCCCCTTGGGATGTGTTGAAAACCATGAGTTGGTCATCTCTTTTCCCTATTCACGTGTCTTTTCCAAGGGCATCATCAATTTGTTGATCATTTCTCAAGTTTAACTCGTCTTCTTCATCTTCTATCTCACTTTTAGCATCCCATCCCCTTGTCTATCCATCTCATCTCACCCCATCATTTCTTCTCTCAATTAGTAATCTATCTCATTCTTCCCCACATGTCCCCTCTAGGGGGAATCATATCCACTAACATCATCTAATAAAATTAATATATGATAAGGTTTTTATTTGAAATACCATTACTATTTCCACTTTACTCTACTCAAATTACCTTTTTAAAGAGGGTAAAAATGTATGCAC